>ML112061.1:39259-61934 GCA_003697995.1 Taxidea taxus jeffersonii
TACTCCTGAGCCTCATTCCATGTTTTCCATGTTTTGGTTTGAGTGTTACCAGTTCATGAACTGTCTTTTTGGTGTGTGCATGACACTTTTACTAATTAACACCTTGGTGTAATTCATTGGATTGACCTAGGCTATTTCTGAATTTTTGACACCAGCATTTGGTGGTGTTAGTGTTTTGGATTTTGACCATTCTAACAGATGATACCTGTGGTTTCTTACTTTTTTTAATTTGTATCATGCTAAGAACACTTACCATGAGATTTAGCCTCTTAAAATTTAGGTATACAATACATGAGTGTTGATATGAGTACAATGTTGTACAGCAACTCTATATTCTTTTATATGCTGGATTAGTAATTCTCCATTACCCGGTATCCAGAGCCCATGGCAACCAAATTTTTGTTCACTCTTTCATTCTATGAATTTGACTATCATAGATACCACATTTAAGTGGAGCCATCCATTATTTGTTTTACTGTGACTGGCTTATTTCAGTTATCATAATGTCCTCAAGATTCATCCATATGGCTTCATATTGTCAGATTTCCTTTTTCTTTTTCCTGTTAAGGCTGGGTAGTACACTACTTCTGTATACACACCACATTTTCTTTATCTATTCATCTGTTGTTGGGCATTCAAGTTGTTTCCCCATCTTGGCTATTGGGAACAGTGTTGCATTGAACAAAGGAGTGCTTAATATCTCTTCAAGATCCTGATTCAAATTCTTTTTGATATGTACTCAGAAGTGGGATTACTGGATTATACGGTGGTTCTATTTTTAAGTTTTTGACAACCTCTTATATTGTTTTCCATGGTTGCAGCATTGTGCATTCCCACCAACAGTGTGCAAGTATTCCAATCTCTTCACATCCTCGACAATACCTGAATTTTTTGTTTTTGATAATAGCCATCAAAACTTTAAAAAAATATAAACTATGGATGATATCAAAGAATTTATTATAAATATAGAGGCAAATACATTGAGATAGTCATCATTAAAAAGGAACAAGAAAATTACACATGTTTATAGTATGTATTTTTTTCTCCCACGGTTAAGTTGTGGCTAATACCATTTTAAATACTGAAGTACCAAATAGGGTGGTCCTTTTTCACATAATCGCATGACTGTGGGAGGTTATATTTTACTGGGGCTTTGATTGCATTTTCTGATAATCAGTGACATTGGGTGTTCACTCACATACTTGTTGGCTATTTGAATGTCTTCTTTAAAGAAACATCTATTCTAGTCCTTAGACCATTTTTAATTGGCTTACTAATTTTCTTAAAAACTATTATTGTAGGAGTTATTATGTTGTCTGGATATTAAACCCTTATCATGTATGTAGTTCGCAAATATTTTCTCCAATTCTGTAGGATGACTTTTGATGCTGTTGATTGTTTTCCTTGCTATGCTGACTTTTTTTTAGTTTGGGGTTTTTTTTAGCCTTTGTTTTTTCTTAGATCTTCCATTTGTAAGCGTTAATTAGTTTGCTAGCTAGGTCTTCTCTTAGGTGCCTTTTGACTGCCTCTTGAACAGAACTGACAGTTCTTTGGGTTCTTTCTTTGGGTGTAGTGGGTTTAGTAGATGAGGAGGGGACTTTAGAATTTGCACACTGGGACAGCAGGAAAATATCATCCTATCTGCTCATGTTTGTTGGTTGTTTTCTCTCAGGTTTGTTTCTTAAGCAATATGGAGAAATAGTTTTAAATTCTGATTCAATTTGGGGCACCTGGGTCGCTCAGTCATTTAAGCAGCTAGCTGCCTTCGGCTCAGGTGGTGATCCCCAGGTCCTTGGATCAAGCCCCGCCATCAGGCTCCCTGCTCAGTGGGAGGCTGCTTCTCCCTCTGCCTGCCACTCTGCCTACTTGTGCTCTCTCTCTCTATCTCTCTATCAAATAAATAAATAAAATCTTTAAAAATTTTTGATTCCCAATTATCATATGATCTCTCTCATATGGGGAATAATTTCTTTTTAATCTATGTTCTAGGGGCACCTGAGTGGCTCCATGGGTTAATCTATGTTCTGATTACTGAATATTTGAACTTATTTCTAATATTTTGTTCCCCATGCTTTTGCTTCTTTCTTTTCTTTTCCCTTCTGTTACATTGACAGAATTTTCTCTTTTTCTCTGCTGATTTGAAAAAAGTAAAATGCCCTTCTGTATTATTGACAATATTCTCAAATTGTGTGTGTGTGTGTGTGTGTGTGTGCAGGTGTTTACATTTTTTCTATGTTTAATTTTGTTCTGTAATATTTTTTCCTTGTATATACATACCACTGCTTCTCCTTGGGCATGCTTTTTCTCTTGCTCATTTCCTATATTTAGAAAAGCTCAGTGACTGGTTAGAGCAAACTATACACTATCTCTGTATCAGGACAGAATTTCAGAAATAGTTTATCAAATGAGCTGATAAACCTCAGTTTTTTTTTTTTTTAAGATTTTATTTATTTATTTGACACAGAGAGAGGTCACAAGTAGGCAGAGCAGCAGGCAGAGACAGAGGGGGAAGCAGGCTCCCCACCGAACAGGGAGCCCGACGCGGGGCTCGATCCCAGGACCCCGAGATCATGACCTGAGCCGAAGGCAGAGGCTTAACCCACTGAGCCACCCAGGCGCCCCTAAACCTCAGTTTTAATGCACATTAAGAAAAACATAGAAAACGAAAATCTTCCAACGCAATAATCAGAACATGAATTCTCTTCATTCTTCTTCAAGCCCTTTGTCCCTGAATTTCCTCCAACTGCAATTGGAGTAATTTTCACCTGCCAGCCTCAGGGCTTATTCCTTCATTTCTTCCTCATCTCTGTTCCTAAAAAAACATGTGCTCATGTGAGGAATGCTTAATAAGCTTTATTGTAGTGTAGTATTTCATAGATTAAATAAATCATTGTAGCTTTTAATCAATAGAGGAAAGGATGTATAAAAGTATATACACTATATAGAATATAATGGAACAAAGGATATATATGGGTTAATATAATAAGACCTACAAGATTTACTACTGAATTTATAAAACAAGTTACAGAATGGTATACCCTAAATGTATACTTATATTATAATAAAGTCTAAATAAAATACTATATATTTTCTGTTGATTCAAATCTAGTAAACATCTGGAAACATCAAATCCAAATTGTAAAAATGAAGAAAGTATTACAGTAATCAGTGATCTAAGGGTCAGAATTGGAAGTGGTAGTCAAAAAGGATTTTAGTCTATAAGTAATGTTTTATTACTTTTAATAATTCATATATGCACAAAGTTCAAAGTTCCTCCTATTATTAAAAGTAATAAAAATCATAAAAGCCATCATAAAGGCTTATCCATATTCTCTTATAGCCTTGAGACCAAAAAGGCGAAAAGAGATTTTTGTGAGATTTTGTCCAAGGACCTAATGAATATGTATTTGTCCCTCCTCTCAGATCAGGTAGTTTTTAGTTTCCTCCTCTTATGCTCCTACCCTTTGACTCTATAATTATGTATATTTTTGTCTTTCCCTGCAGGCTGTAAACTGGTACATTTTCTAATTTTATATATTTTATTTATTTTAATTTTATTTTCAGTTACTTAAGGTACAATGTAATGTACAATATAATGATTTAACACTTCCACAGAACACCTGATACTCATCATGACAAGGGCATGCCTTCATTCCCTCACCTATTGAACCCATCCCCCAGGCCTCTTCCTCTGGTAACCATCAGTTTCTTCTCTTTAATTAAGAGTCTGTTTCTTGATTTATCACTCTCTATTATATATTTTTCCTTTGCCTGTCTGGTTTGTTTCTTAAATTCCACATGAGTGAAATCATATGAAATCATATGGTATTCCTCAATTTCTCTGACTTACTTATTCCTTCAGTGTTATACTCTTTTTGTGGCTGAATAATATTCCATTACACTTTTAGATATTCTGAACATCTAGGAAATTACCCCACTGAAACTAAAAGCTCAATGAATGTGGATTTCTTTTGAACTAAGTTAAAGAAATCAAATAAAGAGCACAAGATGAGATTTACCAAATTATTTTCTGATATCAATTTCCATGCAATTCCATTTTAAAAGTAAGATTTGGCTCACTGGTAATCCCCCATTCAAGCCAAGCAGTTATTTTCTTTTCTGATCATCTGCATTTCCTTCTTCAGGAAGTTTGGAATGAAAAATCCTGGGAAGGTTCTTTCTGCGGTGTTGCTGTGTCTGAAGTGTTTTTGCTGACCGAGTCAGTCCTCTAGGGGGCACTCTAGGCTTTACCAGAAACGACTTTTTTTTCTTTAATCTTTTTTTTGTGTTCCAAAATTCATTGTTTACGCCACACCCAACAAAGACTTTCTGATGGCCCAGGGTTGAGCCATTAGAGGGAGAACAGAAATCATACAAGCTAGTCCCATTATAGATAACAAAGTCAGGGGGAGGCAGGGATGGACAGAGTTTGTATAAAGTTCATCTCAGGTTTTCAGTTCTGCCACTCTATATCAGCTTCACACATCTGGAGGTCATGTCTCTAGAAATCCATTATACAGATAATTCTTAGAGCATAGGTGACAAGATAGGATTATTTATGTGCATTGTGACCGTGGAAACTCAACAGAAAACATCCCATTACCTGTTGTCAATATCAATAAAGTCCCCTAAACTTACTGACCCTGAAATTATTTCAATACCTCAGATATCCTACCTTTTCATGTATCTCTGCTGAGAGTGGAGGGAGCAAGAATGAAGAGAAGAAGAAAGGAAAAAATAAGGAACAATAAATAAGAGAAGGAAAGGGAGAAGTCAATATTGTCTGTTACCAGCAATGTATGGCCTGGCCAGACTCAGCTGTGTGTGTAAACAGAGTGTCCACTAGTTAATGGCACAGGAGAGGTGGAGAGGTAGAAATTAAATCAGAGGGGACATCATGCAGGTATCTTACTTTTCACCAACAAATTTTGGTTGGAATAATACTCTATGCAGACGGTGACTGTCTTGGTTTCTAGAACTCTCCTGATTTCAGGAATTTGTAGTTATTTCTGCAATCCACAATGCATGCTATTGATGGTTTTCTTTTATTAGTATTTTTATATAACCGAATTTTCACCTTGTCTGTCAAACTATGAAGTTTGGAGAATGGAGTCACTCTTCCCCATGATTCCTCAATCTTCAGTGCAACCCACTGAGGCACTGATTCTTCTAAAAGAATCATTGGCCTTTCCTCATACATTAACCCACAAATTTCTTACATAAAGTGTTTAAGAAAAAAACCTCTTATATCTTCCTATATTGGAAATATTGTCCCTACCTCCCTGCACTATAAAAATCACAATTTTGGAGAGATTGCTATGAGTGTCACTGGGCCACTGGGGGTGGAGTCTCGAGTTCAGTGAATGACAGAGCTGGGGTGTGATTGGTGCTCAGTGATTCTGGTGGAAAGGATTGACTGTAAGAACACAATTTCTCTGAATCCAAGACTACACCCAGCACAGTAGCATTGTCAGTAATTCAACAACTAGACAAGAAATCATGAGGAGACATTGGGGAGCTCTGCTGGGGCTCCTATGGCTCCAGGTTTGCTGTGAGTCGGGTGTTCCAGATGGGGCTGGGGAGCAATGCACAGCCCACATTGGTGGGGGGAGCTGACACTGAGCTTCTAGAGGGTCTTACATTTTCAGTGGTGTGGCTTGGGATATTTATTTTACAGGTTTGAAAATGGCACCAGTGACTCCCCAGTGACATCACTTGTGTTTGTTCTTCTCTTTCCACACAGGGGTGAGAGGGATGACAGTGGAGCAGAGCCCTTCAGTCCTGAGCCTCCAGGAGGGAGCCAGCTCTACTCTCAAGTGCAATTTCTCTAATGCAGTGAACAATGTGCAGTGGTTCCGACAGAACCCCGGGGGTGGCCGTCTCACCCGGCTGTTTTTCATAGCTTCAGGGATGAAACAGAGTGGGAGGTTAAACTGCACAGTGAATACTAAGGATCGGTCCAGCACCCTCCACATCGGGGCCTCCCGACTGGAAGACTCAGCCACCTACCTGTGTGCGGTGGAGGCACAGTGCTCCCTGGTGATCTGCAGCCTGCACCCAAACTGCAGCTGAGCCTGCAGCCCCCGCCCTTCCCCGGGGCGGGCATTTGCCCCAAGCAGGACTTGCACATGTTCAGACTTTCAGATTTATGTTAGGGCACTTTTTTCCCCCTGCTAAAATTAGACCTATCAGGGCTTTCGTTTCACTTACTTGCCCTTTTTCTTCCCAGAAAGCCCTTTGCAGGTAAAAACCTTACCATGGAGTCACTGGAGCAAGTGACAGAGATGCCCATATCCAGTACCCTGGGAAAACAGTTGTCCTGGCAGCTAGCATATAAATTATTTGTAAGTAGTCTAATGGAAAAGGCTCAAAAAATTCAGTGGTCATCAGCAAACAAAGAGATGACTAAATTTTTTGGTTACCTGTGGGTGGTTCTTTTTCAAAGAAATGTTAAGAAAATATGAACAATGTTTTTTAAAGTCTGTATTCAGATTTTTTACTCCTGGAAACACAAATACAATAAAATAATTTTATTGAGGATTGGGCACTCTACTTATAATATATATTTTCTTTTTTTTCAGTAAGATAATACCCTGTGAATAAGTACTTTACTTTTATGCATGAATAAAGGGAGGATTCTAGAGCATAAGTGACATTGTTGAGATCATATTATTTCAAAATTAGTGAATTTGAGGTGACATTAGAGCTTATCCTCTGAGAACCTGGTATAGAAGACCCTACAGAATAACAAAATCTAAACGATTTGTACAATGTATTGACATACATCACTGACAAAAGTATCTATTTGAGTAATTCTAAATAGCACCTTGTGGAGAAGAGCTCATGGAAATTTTCATTCTGTTCCATGAAAATCTGTTGCTCTTCCTTGCATTTTAAATGAATCTATTACTCATGATTTTGTAACGTCATTCCTCGTTTGGGGAAGAGAAGCAAACAGCTTCCAGGGCTCCCCTAAAAGATCCCTGTCTCTGTTGTAGCCAGACCTCAAATACAAAGTTGAAATTAACATGTGTAAAGATTCCAGCACAAACTGAGTTCCAGCCTGCACTGGCTTTTATGTTGAGAAAAGGGCATTGATAGGAAGGCCTATGCTCCTGAAAATTCAGATAGAGGTAAATGGGCAGACTCCCTGAAGCTGGGAGCAGAGCCAGCTTCTTGAGCATGGGAACTGTGCAGTTACACAGCCCCCCACTCTCCCAAGGAACCCTGCCTTTGGTTTAATGCTGTGCCCTCACTGTCTTGAAATTAATACTAGTTTTACCTTTATGCTTATCTTTTATAAGTGAGTCCTATAAGTGGGAGGAACAAGTGCCTGAGCAGAGAGGTACGTGTGGCAGCAGGACACAGGCGGGAACACATGCAGGCTCAGGTTTTGGGTCACAGCAGGCTGTGTGTGAGCTGAGCAGTTGGCAGGGCCACCTGTGGTGTCTGTGCCTGCTTTGGACTAGCTGGGGCTTTGACATGCAGCAAAGGGTGCAGTAAATATTGTTGGGAAATTACTACAAATTGAAAGTGTATACCTGGACATTTCAAGAAAGCAGTTTGGCAGTTTCTTACGGGACTAAACATACTCTTACCGTATGATGCAGCAATGACTTTCCTGAGTATTTTCCCAAAGGGTTTTAAAAGTTATGTCCACACAAACTTGTACACAGGTGTTTTATAGCAATTTTATTCATAATTGCCAAAACTTTGAGGTAAGTTGCATGTCTTTCAATAAGTGAATGAATAAATAAATGGCGGTACATCCAAACAATGGAATATGATTTGTTGCTAAAAAAAAAAAAAAAAAGGAGCTATGAAGCCATAGGGGAACTTTATATGCATTTTAGTAAGTGAATACAGCCCATCTGAAAAGACTACGTAGGGTATGATTCTGATCCTATGACATTCTGGAAAAAGGAAAACTAGGAGGGAAAAAAAGATTGTGGTTGCCAAAGTTTGAGGGGAGCAGCAGGGATGAAGAGCACAGAGAATACTTAGTGTAGTGAGCCTAGTCTCTATGATAGTATAATGGTGGATACATTCCTTATACACTTGTTCACACCCACAGAATGTACAACAGCTGGAGTGAACCCTAGAAAAACTGTGGGCTTTGAGTGATAATATGAAGCAGTGAAGGCTCATCCATTGTGAAAGGTGTCCTGGAGAAGTTGACAATGGGAGAGGCTATACCTGTATGGGGGCAGGAAATGCACTGGATACCTCAGTACGTCTGCCTCATTATCTTTGAACTTAGTTGAAGTATTTGAAAATAAGAAAGTCTTTAAAAAATTAAATTGAGAGACATGAAACTAATATGTATGAAGAGTTAAAGCATTTTAGAAAAATGGTCCCTTAGAAACATTACCTAGTGAAACATTTTCCCTGCTTTTTGAATAAAGATCCTACATTTTCATTTTGAAATGATCTCAAAAATTGTATAGGTATCCATGGCTGGAAATTTTAAACCTTCAAAGTGAAGTTTTAAGGAGAAAGTCAGAATCCAGCAAGCAATTAGGCTGTTTTAGAAAGTGCTTCCCACTTTCCATATTAGTAAGTTCATCCACCTTGCCTAATTTGTTTTTCTTTTTTTCATACAATACATAAATTATATGTAATAGATAAATAGAAGAAATATGACTCCAGAAGAACATCCTGCTTACCCATGGCTCAGCCATGGAGCTCCCTGGTCTCACTGCCTATGAAGGACTTTCCACTCAGTGAATAAAGTTCCATTTTTTTTCCCATGTTAATTTGGCTTTAGTTCTCCTTGATACATTATTGATCTCATAGAAGAAACAAAAACTCAAATAGGATCTCATCCTGAGAATTGTGTCTCTATTTTGAAGAAGCCTCGGGGTAGGTTAGGATCAACCTCAGATCTATTAGATTACATGCTATTGTGAAAATGATATTGGAGTTCCATGATGCAGGTAATTTCTCCCACTCTGACACCAGTCCACATTGCACACAACCAGTATTCAACAAATATTTGCTTTGTTATATAGATGGTAGGTGTAGGTTTTCTAGGCCAGGACTTTAACAAAAGGAAAGCAATCATCTATGAAATCATCATGGAGCTGGAAATTTTGCTCCAAGAATGGCTGTTTCTCTGCAATAGTTAATTCATGGAAGAGAGTCATTCATATGAATGGTCATATTCAGACCATTACATTTGTTGTTAGTGTCACACCTCAAAAATGGAAATATTGTCTTATTGGTCTCTGAGAAAGGGGAAATTTGCCCAGAGAAGTGTTTGAGAATGCTTATTTTATGGGGAATGGGTGAAAGAATGGAAGATGCTCTGAATCAAGAAATTTTCCAAACATAAAAACAATTTCATATATACACATATATTATATGTTGAGTTGATATTCTTCACCATAGCTGTCTTTAAAGTTTTCAAGGTGAGAGAGGTAGAAGGAAGATGAATTTACTCTTTGCCATTTAAGAGGATCCATGAGTAGGAATTAGAGGAAAGGGGCTTCCACTTTTGAAAATGAGGTGGTCTTGGTTTCCCAGAGACCATTTCTCCTGATCAGTTCTTTAGGGCAAGTTTCTTGTTGGTACCATCCCCAGAGTACAGGGAATATTTGTGATTGCCTGGATTTATTGTCACAGAGGTCATCATAAATTTCCAGATAATTAATGTGAATGTGAAAGGGGTTTTAGCAGAGAGAGATAATTCTGGAAACTCATAGGACCACTGACCTTTATCAGTGAGTCTTGGGGAAAGAACATTGTAGTGGCATTTAGGAGAAATATGATGGAGTATGGAATGTGAAGTAGTGCTGGGCAGGAACTGGGAAGCATGACAGGATAGATGGCTAATACTTAAGAGGAAATTGTCCTGAGGCCATGAGTCAGTAATTGCATTGGAGGACATGCCATCTATTTTGATTTGAGAAAAGGAAATCACCTCAAGGATAAACTTACATGTGGTTATATTTTCTGAGTTCACAGGTTGAGGTTTCATCAGAATTTCTATTGTGACTTTCAGTAATTTCCAGAATATAAAACACATAGCATTCAAATAGATTTCTTAAAACATATCAGATTTACTTATGCAAATTAGTGCAATCTTGGGTCAAATTGTTTCCTGTAGTTGAAATATTAATAAGTGATGGAAGTTATCCCCACTGCTTATCATTTAGATTTGGTCCTTTACTTTCTGTTACAGTCATCTCAAGTGAGAATAGTCCACATTTTGCTTGTTGGTACTGTCAATCCTCTGAAAAAAGCAAGGTCATGGGCAAGACCAGCTAGGCGGAACAGATCCTGAGATGAGAAACATTTGAAATATCATATAATCTTCCCTTTCTTACTCTAAGCTTTGGGTTACATGTTCCTTTTACAAAGAGTTTTGTCCATCACAAATGAGAATGATAGATTTGGCAGAAAGGGAAGGTTCTCTAATATCTTTTTTAAGAGAGTGGATCATGATTCCTTCCTGATTTCAAACATGTACACCAGACCTATCATGGAATAAACAGCAATAATATCTATAGCTTTCCAACTTATAAACAGTAACTCAGTAATGCACAGAGGCATAAACCTTGATTTCCACATTCTCACTGTGCCCTTCATCCCTGATCTAAGATATAATTTGCTTGATTGGTTGCTGCCTTGATGCATGTGAGTCCCTCAGAGGCACAGGCTAAGTAAGAGAAGAGCATTTCCCCAGCGAGTTCAGTAGAGATGTGAACCACAAGATGGCAGTGCACCTGTGCTGATGCAGAACACGTGAAGGGTTCATCTTAGTGCATCTGATGGGCTAGACTACCGCTGCAACAGAGTCTTTTTCTTATTGGCTTGTAGACAATGTGGTAAAGAACTCTGTTAGAGTAAAGAAAGGACAGCCTGATAAGAGAGGGAGCTGAGCTGGCTGGAGGCTGCAATTCTGAACCTGAGCTTAACTGGGAGGAACCATGAAGACATCCATGGAAACTTTAATTATGTTCTCATGGCTGCAGCTGAACTGTGAGTTCAGAGTATATTAGTGGATATTCTTCCAAAGTCAAGACTGGCTTTATTCAGGTTTCCTCCCGTTAGTGTAGAAAAAGAACATTCTGAAGCACAATAACCTGGAATCTCTTCTTTCTCTGACATTTTCTTTCTGTACAGGGTTCAGCCAAGGAGAGAATGTGGAGCAGCATCCTTCTACTCTGAGTGTCCAGGAGGGAAGCAGCTCTGTTATCAACTGCAGTTATTCAGACAGTGCCTCAAGTTACTTCCCCTGGTATAAGCAAGAACTTGGAAAGGGTCCCCAGCTCCTTATAGACATTCGTTCCAGCATGGCCACAAAAGAAGACCAAAGACTCACTGTTTCATTGAATAAGCCGGCCAAACATCTCTCCCTGCACATCAGAGACACCCAGCCTGAAGATTCAGCTGTGTACTTCTGCGCAGCAAGCACACATTGCTTCCCAGGCACCTGCTGCCTGCACTCAAACCTGGGACTGGGGCAGCTCCTGTCCTCTGACACAGACTTTCAAGGATAGATTTTGTGCTGTTGTTTGTCTGTAGGTGGAAGCTCATATGTTAGACATTAAAAGAATGTAGTAAGACTATTAGGATGGAGATAACTCAGACAGGTTTAGAACATTTTGGTAGATGACTGTTTTTTAATGTATTCTTGAATGGACTTAGTAATGTTTTATTTTGAAATTCAGGTTTTAAAGATGTCTTTACATTTGCTATTCAGACTCCTCTCCTACAAAGAACCAGTAATACAGTCCTTATTATGGATGGGCACTTAATATTGTGTTTCAAAGGTAGTATTTATTATTTTTCTGATTCTAAAACATTACATGTCAAGTATAGATATATGGAAAGTAGAAATATGAAAGTGATAATTCTGTAATCAGATAATATTGCTAATATTTATTTTAGTCTCTACAATATTTATTAGAATTACATTCACAATTCTTTCACTTTACGTATTTTGATCTGAGCATTCCCCACTTCATCAATTCTCTTCCTCAAAGGTCTTTTTTTTATTTTATTCTTTTAAGTTTTCATTTAACATTGCTTTAAAATAGCTCTGTGAGGTATTTTCATTAATTACAGTTTCATATTAATTTCATTCATCTGTATTTAGGGCAAAAATTGACTGCCAAAAATTTCTATGTGCTTTGATCACTTTCTTCTTGTGTCATGGGTTTTCCTTTAGAGCCCAGGGATGGTATGTACTGTTTGTGTGTTTAAGGGAAATTAAGATAGGGAGAGATTTAACAATGTGTGCTTCAGATAAAACTCAGAAATCTATTCTTGTTTACAAAATTTTGTCAGTCTCTGTTCACAATTACTCTCTCATAGAATCTAGGAGACAGAATTTTGTATTTCATTCACTGGTATATTTTCATTAAGTATCACAAACTTTTTCACATAATTAGTTATAAGTAGATGTTAAAGAAAGATGGAAAGGAGAGTTCTGCTACTTAATCATAGTTTTAATTTAAGCTTTATGATTAAATTAAATTTATAAATTGATTTGTGAAATGTCCTTGTTCTATATCTGAGTATTTGATTGTTTTTACAATATACTGTTTATTTCCACTTATATGTGTCTCTTTCCTAATAATGCTCAGTTATTTGAAGATAATTCAATTTATTCTTGGACTTGTAATTTTCTGTCATCATTATAATGAAAATCTTCCTTCTGAGATATATGGGAAAATTTTATATGCATGTACTAGCCACCTTACTATTATTAGTAAATTGCACAAAGGCATCTGGACTAATGGCTGAAGTAGAGATAATGTGATACCAACTTCCCTGCCACGTGCTCACATTTGACTGAGTTAAACATTACTAACTATAACCGTCCTTTAAAAAAAAAAGTTATTTCTCTAGTATTTTGAAGAAATCAAAGGAAATAAAGAAGTTGTGTAAATATTTAATTCTCTCAATCTCCCACCCCTGCTCAAGGGTGGTAGGCTCCTTTCTAGGTCCCTTAAAGTCTTCCTAACTAACGAGGGATATAATTGGCAATTGGCATAGTGAGAATGGTTTTTCTTAGCTGAGTTATGGTTGTTAGATATTTGCTAATGGCTTATTCTTACTGGGGAAATCCTCCGATTAAATTCAGTTTAAAACAGCTGAACAGAGGAGGTTGGAACCGTAGCCCAACACATCAATGGGCTTGATTCTTTCCCTCCTTACACCGCCAGCTCCTGTGCAGTAGAAGGAAGATGACTCCTGATCGGTGCCTTTCCTCCAAGCCTGATAATGGAGTCAGAAGGAAGCATGTCTCTATATTACTCATTTGCTTCCTCTTAAATTAATTAGAAGCAAGAGAGAGGATGCAGTTCCCACAGGTTGGAATGCTTGATCAGACTGAGGTGAGAATTGATGCAGTGGAAGAAAACAAGTGTTTTAGCCTGAGTGTGCACTGAGTTTCAGATCCAGACACATTCAGGTTTAAACCTTCATCATATTTGGTGTATTTGTTTCCTACGTCCTGGAACAAGGTAGTACAAACTTTTAGGCCTTCTCTGGATCCTGTGAAGCCAGACTGGGTGCCGAGGGTCTCCCTTTTGTTTGCTTTCTCTAGGACAGTGCTGACTGAACTTGTGTAATTTCTCCCAATCCGGGAGAGTGGGTCTACTCTGCGCATGCTCACTAGCCGCTTACAAAAGCTCACTGCTGTTGCCATCCTGTGTGCACTGGTGGGAGGCCACAGGGTGGGATGATGTGTGGGTGAGGGACTGAGTGTTGTGTGTGCTCATGGACCATTTGTGGGGTCTGCAGGCAGGCCATCTCCAGTGGGTCAGGGACAGATTCCTAATGGAGGCTGTGCCATGGTTTGGAGGGTTCATGTTGTTTTACTGCCCTCAAAGAGCCCTGGGTGCTGTTCTGCTGGGAGGACCCCACTTCTCAGTGAGTACAGCTCAGTGTTCTGGATGGGGCTAGAAAGAGGTTCCTCTTTGGGAGCATCCTCCAGACCTGGAGGGTCATGTGTTCACTCACATGTTCTCACATCCCTCTACAGGGAAATCACAGGCTGGAAGTTTCTTCTTGACTCAGGGCTGGGGTGATGAAGGTAAAGTGAAATTGTTTTTCATGCTCTCCTCAATCTATCCAATCTCAAATTCGTTTTGCTCTACAACTGCTGTTCTTTGCTGGACTCTTTAATAGGCACTTTCTTTTTTATTTTATTTTATTTATTTATTTGACAGAGAGAACGAGAGAGAGAAAGATCACAAGTAGGCAGAGAGCGGGTGTGGGGGGGCGGGAAGCAGGTTCCCTGCTGAGCAGAGAGCCTGATGCGGGGCTCGATCCCAGGACCCTGAGACCATGACCTGAGCGGAAGGCAGAGGCTTAACCCTCTGAGCCACCCAGGTGCCCCAATAGGCACTTTCTTTAGTTTATTGTATGACTCTGAAAATTGGTAGGGTTTTTTTTTTGAGAGGGTGTGGCAGAGATGGTAGAAATTTCTATCTTGCCATTTTGATGTCAGCGCTGAAATTTTTATATTTTTATTTATTATACCTCAAGTGAATTTTTTAAAAAGATTTTATTTATTTATTTGAGAAAAAGTGAGACAGAAGGCCTGGGCAGGAATGAGGAGAGGGGCAGTGAGAGAAAGAGAAGCAAATTCCTGGCTGAGTAGGGAGCCAGATGCAGGGCTAGATCTCAGGACCCCAGGATTATGACCTGACCTCTTAGAAGACCTTTAGCCAACTGAGCACCCCAGTTGCCCCTAAATTTTTTATTTGAAAATAATTATATAGACAATTTACTATTTTGGGTGTACATTTCTGTGAATTTTGAATTTTAATACATTATATAGATCATGTAACCATCATAGAATCACTGTACAGAATAATTTCTTTGGTCTCCAAAACTCCCTTGTGCTATTCTCTTGCCTTTACACACTTCCATATCCCCCACTCCTTGCAAACATTGGTCTATTCTTATTTTTGTATTTTAAGATGTCATAATGATGGGAGCATACAGTACATGAGCTTTTGAAAACTATATGTCTTGGCGGGAGGAAGCACATGCCACAGGCACATGCATGACCTTACCTCTGTCACTACTCTCAGTGTTTCCTACCCCTGAGGTTTTGAACTTTGAAGTTATTTTCATCAGAATAAACTCGTCATTTCAAGTGTTTTGAATTTCTTTAGAGACTCGATTTATAATTCTACAGAATGTACTTGGCAATGGATAATGCAGAATTGGTGTTGAAGTTTGGGTCAACTCATAATCGAGATGAGTCACATTTTGTACACAAGTCTTATTGTACAAACTTCGTCTTAAATTTTTATCAATAGATACTTTTTCACATTGTAAGAGCAATTTAATTGGTGAAAATTCACTCTAGCAGTACCAATTAGGGTATGGTTATTACTGTTTTTTTTTCCTCAGGAATTCATTTGAAATAACACATCCAATGATTTTTTTAAGTTAATTTATCTATTTTAGAGAGAGAGCACAAGTGAAAGGAGCACAAGAAGAGAAGAGAGAATCTCAAGGGGTCTGCCCGCTGAGCATGGAGCCCAACACAGGGCTCTGTCTCACAATCTTGAGATCAGGACCTGTAATGAAACCAAGAATCCAGTGCTTAATCAGCTGTGCCTCCCAGGCACCCCTGCAATAATTCTTAATCTTTGTTACACTAGCAATTGTGTGCAGAGCTGAACTATAGCACTAGGGTGGGTATGTATTGTCTAAGATAAAGGCTATACACATGCAAGTTATGTTATTAGTAAAAGAACAAAGTCAAGATAATCAGAAATATGTAACATTTTACCATTAAAGTGGGAAAGTACCTCTAAAAGTATAAAAATAACCTCAAAAGAAGCAAAGTATTAAAACTGGTCATTCCATACATCTAGGAGAATTCCTAGATTCCATCTCTTCTAATGGCCTAGGTGGAACAGTCTGCTTTAAGCAATTACCTGCTTATTTTAAGGATCTTGCATGTATACTCATCTGTGGACTGTCTCTTTCTGTTGATTCTCTGGAGAACCTCAGTTTAAGATCTCTAATATGAGTAATTTTTTCAATTCTTGTCAGTGAAGGATGCATAATGTTGTATAGTTGATAAACATGTAAGCAAGGATTCATTTCTCTTACTTTATCTGCCAAACTGTTAATAAGTTGTACTTATAAGGTCATTCATACGTCTCAATGGCAATCTTTCTGAGATTTTGTTCAGAGCACCAAAGGTTTAGGTCATGTAATGGTGTTGTAATGAATGGCCACAGAGCAGTCTGTACCCGTGATGAGAGGAAGAGTGTCAAGGGTTTACTTACCTAGTGCAATAGTTTGTGAGGTTGGAATGCATATGGGTTGGGACCTCTGAGTTATGTGGGCTACAGTGAACAATTCAAAGTGAGACAGCCTAGGACTTTGTAAGGGGGAAACAGGGCCATGAGGGCTAAGGCTGTACCAGACCACAGTAGTTCAAGGGTAACTGTTACAGTAACTCATTTCAGTTTTAATATTCCATTTGTTGTTTCCACTTTTCCACAGGATCTGGGTGTGATAGGAGAAGAGAAGTTTCTATGTGAGTCCTAACCTTACCTAACTTTCCCAGAGAAATTTGCTCTGCCCTCTAGAGATTAATTGAAATGGCATAGACAGTAAACACAAAATCCAGTTGATATTTGGCTTTTGTGATTGCTGTTGTTTTCAGGCAAGAAAGTGGGTCAGTCCATGTAGGAAATAAAATACTATTACCCGTCCACACTCATAGCTCATGGAGGGAATACAACTTTGGAGATACTCAGATGTTTCCTTAGGTCAGTATTTCAGAGCATATTCCACATTTCCAGATTTTATGGAATTTCATTGACTCCCAGAAAGGCATGATTAGCACCATTGTCTGCCATCCTAGGAGTCTGCCACTAGTGTTTGTTTAATGTTGCAACCAGTATATTCCCAGTGTGAAGTGTTGTCTCTGGTGGATTGTAGCAAGTGTTCATTGGAGATAATTTGGATTAATTGCACCAGGAAGCTGTTCTGGCTTTGATACATCCTGTTCTCATGGATCATCAAATCAGTCATCCGTAGTGATTCTTTACAAAATTTAGTGCCACGTTCTCTTTTTTTAAATTTAATTTTTATTTATTTTTTTATTTGAGAGAGAGAGTGAGGGAGAAAGAGAGCACAAGCAGGGGGAGGGTCAGAGGGAATGGCAGACTCCCAGCTGAGCAGGGAGCATGATGTAGGACTTGATCCCAGGACTCCAGGATCATGACCTGAGCCGAAGGCATTGGATTAACCAACTGAGCCACCCAGGCACTCAGTGCCAAATTTTCTGTAACCAAGATGGTATTATTGAACTTTCCCATGGTTTTGTCTTTCTGTTTTTAAAGAGATGGTTACAGGGATGCCTGGATGGCTCAGTCGGTTACGTGGCTGCCTTTGGCTCAGGTCATGATTACCAGGGTCCTGGGATTGAGTCCTGCATTGGGCTCCTTGCTTAGTGGAGAGCCTGCTTCTCTCTTGGCCTCTGCCTGCTTGTGCTTTCTCTCTCCCACTGACAAATAAAAAAATAATAAAAGAGGTGGTTACATAGGCTCTTACTTGGAAATGTATATTCAGATGACTTGCTCAAGCATTTTTTCTTAGCTTCTACCTTGCCTTTTTTACTATTAGAGTTGTCTTTCTAACAAAATTAATTTGAATTACATGAATACATCAAATATTCATGTAGTTGCTGTGAATTTCTTTTTTTTTTAATTTTATTTATTTATTTGACAGAGAGAGATCACAAGTAGGCAGAGAGGCAGGCAGAGAGAGAAGGGGAAGTAGGCTCCCCACTGAGCAGAGAGCCCAATGTGGGGCCCGATCCCAGGACCTTGAGACCATGACCCGAGCTGAAGGCAGAGGCTTTAACCCACTGAGCCACCCAGGTACCCCTTGCTGTGCATTTTTAGTAGGATGCAGGAGATACATGAAAAGGTTAAGAAAAGTTAGGAAGTTAAAAACCTCATTATTGGGTGCCTGGATGGCTCAGTTGGTTAAGCATCTGCCTTCAGCTCAGATCATGATCCCAGGGTCCTGGATCATCAGGCACCCTGCTCAATTGATAGTCTGCCTCTCCCTCTTCCACTCTCTCTCTCTCTCACAAAAATAAATAAAATCTTTTTAAATAAAATCTTAAAAATAAATAAATAAATAAAATCTTTAACACAAAAAAGAAACGTCATCATCTTTCTAGTACTTGAAAGTTGTGAACATTAAAAACATACCAATGACCAACACTGACAGCATGATTTTTTGTAAAATGATATGTAAATGAGATTTCCATTAATTCCGCTACTTGAACTAATGTTACTTCTCCAAGGTTTGGATTTTATAAAGGGGTCTGTAGTAGTAATTTCTTGACCAGTCTGGTATTGTCTCAGTGTTTGAACGGACTCTGGCCAACATGCCCACATTTTAGTCCCTGTCCACCAGGGGGTGCAGCTTCCTACCACAATCACATTTCCTGTGTGAAATGTAGGCTTCCACTCATCATTTCTGTCATTTCAACATTTCTTCATGTGAAGAATGAAAAACATTGTTTAGGTGATGCTCCAGAGATGAAGTGTTCTCCAGGCTTCGTGACTGTGGTACTCTTAATGCTTGGTAAGTAAAATGCCTCTTAAATTTGGATTCCTTTTTCCATGGTGTCAGGAAAAAGTTTTAAGTATACTTTTATCCAAGAGCTTTGTGCCCAAGGTGACACAGTTTTCTTTTCTTTTTCCTCAGGACAAACCCATGGAGACTCAGTGACTCAGACAGAGGGCCAAGTGACCCTCTTGGAAGAGGCTTCCCTGACTATAAACTGTACCTATTCAGCAACTGGGTATCCAACTCTCTTCTGGTATGTCCAGTATCCAGGAGAAGGTCTAGAGCTCCTCCTGAAAGCCTCGAGGGACAAGGAGAAGGGAAGCAACAAAGGATTTGAAGCCACCTATGATGGCAAATCGAAATCCTTCCACTTGGAGAAACGCTCAGTGCAAGCGTCAGATTCAGCTGTGTACTACTGTGCCCTGAGTGACACAGTGATGGGGACTGTAGGGGGAGCTGAGCACAAACTCTGAGCAGAACAGGGGCCTGGATGCTGAGCATCTCTGCCTGATCCATTCTGGTTTCAGCACAGTCTGTGATTGTTTTTCCCTCACTGTCTGGATGATACAAAATCATACAAACGACTAGAGCACAGGAACCAGAATAACCTTCCCAGCCCCAGGTGTTCCTTAGTGACATTGAAAGCAGTTTGATGCCAAAAGTTCCTCAGGCAGAGCATAAGTAATTTCAAGGTAGAATTACATAACAATGAAGTGGTCTCTTGCCCATCCTTGCAGTGAACATCCACAAGTCGTCCAGGGCACCCTGGTGGGTGTTGCTGTGTCTCTGACACTTTCAGAGATACACAGTGTGCCCAAGAAGGTGGCCTCTGCCCAGTGTCTTCCTGAGAGAGTATGGCAGGAGAGGTGATGGGAGAGCATCAGCCCCAAACCAGGTTTTAGTAGAGAAATAAGGGAATGGAAGAAAGGAGGAGAAACACATGTACCCGAGCAAGGAAAAGAGAGACCAGGAACCTCTGCCCTGCTTTCTTTTCTAGTAAATCAAGTGGGAGACTCAGGCTGATATTCAACATGAAGGGGCAGGTTAAAAACAGAATTGAGGAGTTGACTCATATCTAAATCACCCACTGTGGCCTTCCTTTTATTCTCTGCAAGTACATGGATCATTAACCTTCCAACAAGTAGACCTGGAGTGAAGTGGTTTTTCAGTGCCAAGGAAAGCTGCACCATACATACTCGCCTCTATACCCTTGAAGTCCTGTTAAAAAGGTGGTAAGGAAATTATAAAGGGCATAAACCCACAGAGAACAGACAAAAAATGACAGTGGACAGTGATGTTAGAAAAACTTTAGAGGGTGAGGTGTATGTATATGGAGCAATGCAAACTTGCTCAGCAGACCAAATAAAGAAGAAACCAAGGAGAACTTAGGAGAGAAGCATCTCAATGTATGCTGTACCTTCTGGAATGGGTTAGGAATAGGCGGCATCAATTACATTTTAATAATTATGGCAAGTACTCTGTGTGTGTGTATGTGTGTGTGTGTGTGTGTGTGTGTGTGTGTGTGTGTGTGTTTTGGGGACATTTGGAAGATCTTAGGAGGACTGAAGAGAAAATCTATAAGTAACAGACAATTCATGCTATTTACAGAGCCTTTATAATAAGCTATGATCACTTTTCAAACCCTACAAAAGATGGAAGGTAGTCATTAAGAACTGAGGAACTGCAAATAAAAAGTCCAAAAGCCAAGGAGCACCTGGATGGTTCAGTCAGATGAGCCTCTGCCTTCAGCTCAGGTCATGATCTCAGGGTCCTGGGATGCAACCGGGTATGGGGCTCCCTGCTCATCGGGGAGCCTGCTTCTCCCTTTCCCTCTGCCCCTCCCCCTGCTCATGCTCCTGCACTTGGGTATGCATGTTCTGTCCCTCTCAAATAAATAAATAATATCTTTAAAAAATGAGAAATGCAAAATAATTAAATATAATGATTCACTTCAGAGAAAATAAAATACTACTCAGGAAAGGCACATATTCATACTAGTCCATATGTTTCAACCAAATTGTCTTCTAGGTAAGTTTTAGTAATATGTACCACTAATAATGGTGATTGGGCAGAAAACATATTTCTCTACACCTTGTGTATTACTGAAGTTTTCGACTTTTGTTTGTCAGTTAGGCTTCCCTTATTATTAATAGTTTCTTTAATTATGTATGTGATGGAGTTTCATTTCGTGTATTTAAAAGCTGTTTACATTTTTTCTGTATAAATTGTCCACATATATATCTGCCCATTTCCTGTTATGTTACTGTCTTTTAAATAAACATATTTTAAGGAACATTGTCTGTGTTTAGAAAATTGTAATATGATTGTCATATAATGTGCCTTTTTAAAAATGTTTATTATTATCCTTTTGACTTTCTGGAGTTTTCTTGCTACCCAGAAATTTTAAAAAGAGTATACAGTACTTGGAACACTAAAAAAAAGAATGTTAAGCTACCTGATTATTTTTTACATCCACTACGTATCTTTTTTCATACGTAAATTTATCTTTCAGGGAATTAGCTGATGATTCCCCAGTAAAGACAGACAGAATGTCTTTTCTTTAGCACATTAACTGTATAAAATAATAATAAAATTGTTCTTAAATCGCCCCAAAAGAGTATATAGTAAATTTTAATGAATTTTTAATGGATTCTGAGTTACTGTGTTCTGCTTAATAATCCTTAGCACTCTAAAATGGTAACTTTTTTTTCCTTTTTTTAAATTAACTTATAATGTATTATTTGCCCCAGAGGTACAGGTCTGTGAATCATCAGGCTTACACATTTCACAGCACTCACCATAGCACATACCCTCCCCAATGTCCATAACCCAACCACCCTCTCCCTAGCCCCCCACCCCCAGCAACCCACAGTTTCTTTCCTGAGATTAAGAGTCTCTTATGGTTTATCTCCCTCCCTATCCCATCTTGTTTCATAAAATGGTAACATTTTATCTAATATTTTCTTTAGTTTCTCCCAAATTATTTTTATTTTTAAATCTTTCACTTGGATGTGTGAGTATAAGATGTAAGCTTGAGGTTCAAGTCTTTCTATTTTCCTTAATTTTGTTTGTTTAGTTTGAAGCAACTAACCAGGCTCAACATCCACTCTTGAATGACTAATTATTCTTCTTTGATTTTAAATGTTCTCTTTGGGTTTTTTCCCAGTTATAAATTTTTCCTTATTAAGGTTTTCAACCTAGCCATGGTGTTTTCATACAAAATTTATACTTGAATATTTTGGTGCTTCATCCAATAGCTTACTGGATATGTAAAGAATATATATGTCCATTCAGCCTGGAGCCCATTCTAGAACTTAATACAGAGAAGATGTTGTGAATGGAAGAAATGTCATTAGAGAAGGAGTGAGAGGTAAACCCAGCCCATGACTTGACAGGATGTGTAGTGAGAGGTCCTTTCAGGCCATGTGAACCATCCACCAGTTCTTCTGACTCTGCCCGTCGTTTTGGATTGAAAGGACCCACAGTAGTTGATGCCATGCTCACAAACGATTCACCCAAGAATGGGAAGTAGACAGCCAAGTTTGAAGAATAAGTACAAATTTGTAGCTTTTGTGTCCTTCTTTAAGCAGAGGAATTAAATAACCAAGATTTGGTTTTGGAGTTCAAAAGAGTCCCAGCTGCTTGAAATGCTTTGAAATCTGATGCTGCCTCAGTATTTTGGATCCTGTCATTGTTTTTCAGGAAATTTCCTAAATTTTCTTCTATTACTTTATATGCTTCTTGATAAAGTTTATGAAAATCCATCGTAGTAACAATCACTGCCTCTCTTGAGGGTGCTGTTCAAAGTACACTTTATTTCAAACAGAGTGCCCTTATTTTAAGCAGAATGAGTATGGAATGTTCTATTGTCTAAGATTCTCTCTTTCTCTCTCTGTCCTCTCCTCTCTTTCCTCAGCTTTCTCCCTCCTGAGTTTGCTGGACCGATTCTGTGTTTTAGTTCTTCCCTGAAGTGAGTGTCTCTGAGGGATCAACCATTTCTTGGGGGCTACAATCTCTTCACTATCAACACTTTTTATAAAAAAAACATTTTACTGTGAAATCCAACAAATTTCACAAAAGTACACAACACAAACACACC
>ML112061.1:66934-136491 GCA_003697995.1 Taxidea taxus jeffersonii
CCAGATTGGGAAAATTTTCATGGAGAATTTGTTCAACTATATCTTCTAGTCTTCTTTCTTTCTCCTCCCCCTCAGGGGTTCCAATTATGATGTTGGAACATTTCATGGCATCATTTATTTCCCTAATTCTGTTTTTGTGGCTTCTAAGCTGTTTGTTCCAGGGTTCCTCCTGATCCTTTCTCTCTGTTTGTCCTCCAGATCATTAATTCTATCTTCTGTCTCAGTTACCCTAGCTTTTAGAGAATTTAGATTAGATTGGAACTCATTGAGAACATTGTGAACATCATCCCTGGTGGCTTTCACTTCTGCCCTAATCAATTCCATTTTGTCATCCATGGCTTTCTCCAACTTAGCTATTGCTTGGATAATTGTTAGCCTGAATTCCCTTTCTGACATATTGTCTATGTCCATAGCCATTAGTTCTGTTGCAGAAGGCCCGGCCTCTGAATTTTTCTTCTGTTGGGCATTCCTCCTCCTAATCATTTTTTTCATGGCTGAACGGATGTAGCTGAATGTGTCGACCATGGTGCAAGCAAGGTGCACCCTGGAACACTTCTGAGCAATCAAGAGTCCCCTCCCAAACCAAAGGAAAAAGAAAGTAAAAAAAAGAAAAAGAGAGAGAGAGAGAGACAGGGAAAAAAAGAAAGATAAAATAAAAGAGAAGGCCCAGCCCAAATGCGCCCCAACGTAAGATTTATGAAGTATACAAACAAAAACAGACAAACAAAAAGACTGATAAAAGTAGATGACAAGAGAAAAAAATAAATATATAAAAACAAAACAAAACAAAAAAAGAACCTCTTCAAAAAGAACCCTAAGTATAAAATTTATATACTACCAGGACAAAAACAAATACACAGAAACACTGGCTTTTAGATTTTAAACTAAAGACTGTAGTCAGAGATACAGAAGGACACTACATAATTCTTAAAGGGACTATCCACCAAGAAGATCTAACAATTATAAATATTTATGCCCCCAATATAGGAGCAGCCAATTACATAAGAAAAGTGTTAATCAAGATAAAGAGTCATATTGATATAAATACATTAATAGTAGGAGATCTTAACATGCCACTCTCAGTAATAGATCATCCAAGCAGAAAATCAGTAAAGAAACAAGAGCATTGAATGACACATTGGACCAGATGGACCTCATAGATACATATAGAATGTTCCACCCGAAAACAACAGAATACTCATTCTTCTCAAGTGCACATAGAACCTTCTCCAGAATAGACCACATATTGGGTCACAAATCAGGGCTCAACCAATACCAAAAGATTGAGATTATTCCCTGTATATTCTCAGATCACAATGCTTTGAAACTGGAGCTCAACCACAAGAAAAAGTTCAGAAGGAATTCAAACACCTGGAAGCTAAAGACCACCTTGCTTAAGAATTCTTGGGTCAACCAGGAAATCAAAGAGGAACTTAAACTTAATTCATGGAAACCAATGAGAATGAACACACTTCAGTCCAAAACCTATGGGATAGAGCAAAGGCGGTCCTAAGGGGGATACATAGGCACCCAAGCCTCCCTCAAAAAAATTGAAAAATCCAGAATACACCAGCTGCCTCCACACCTTAAAGAACTGGAGAATCAACAACAAATTAAGCCAGCTCCACACGCAAGAAGGGAAATAATCAAAATTAGAGCAGAGATCAATGAGATAGAAACTAGAGATACAGTAGAACGCATCAACAAACTAGAAGCTGGTTTGTTGAAAGAATCAATAAGATCAATAAACCATTGGCCACACTAATCCAAAAGAAAAGAGAGAAGACCCAAATTAATAAAATTATGAATGAAAAGGGAGATATCACAACTAGCACCAAGGAAATAGAAACAATCATCAGAAGTTATTATCAACAGTTATATGCCAATAAGTTAAGCAACCTAGATGAAATGGATGCATTCCTGGAAAACTATAAACTTCCAAAATTGAACCAGGAAGAAATTGACAACCTGAATAGATCGATATCTAGTAACGAGATTGAAGCAGTCATCAAAAACCTCCCAAAAAACAAGAGCCCAGGACTTGATGGATTCCCTGGGGAATTCTACCAAACTTTCAAAGAAGAAATAACACCTATTCTCCTGAAGCTGTTTCAAAAAATTGAAGCAGAAGGAAAACTTCCAGACTCTTTTTATGAAGCCAGCACCAGGCAAAGACCCCACCAAAAAGGAGAATTTCAGACCAATATCACTGAAGAATATGGATTCGCAACAAGATCCTAGCAAATAGGATCCAATAGCACATTAAAAGATTATCCACCATGACCAGGTGGTGGGATTCATCCCTGCATTGCAAGGATGGTTCAAGATTCACAAATCAATCAATGTGATAGAACAAATCACTAAGAGAAGAACCACATGGTCCTCTCAATTGATGCAGAAAAAGCATTTGATAAAATCCAGCATCCATTCCTGACTAAAATGCTTCAAAGTATAGGGATAGAGGGAACATTTCTGAACTTCATAAAATTTATTTATGAAAAACCCACAGCAAATATCATCCTCAATGGGAAAAAGCTCACAGCCTTCCCGTTGAGATCAGGAACATGACAAGGATGCCCACTCTCACCACTCTTGTTCAACATAGTATTAGAAGTCCTAGCAACAGCAATCAGACAACAAAGAGAAATAAAAGGTATCCAAATTGGCAGTGAAGAAGTCAAACTCTCTCTCTTCGCAGATGACATGATACTTTATATGGAAAACCCAAAAGACTCCACCCCCAAACTACTAGAACTCATACAGCAATTCAGTAATGTGGCAGGATACAAAGTCAATGTACAGAAATCAGTTGCTTTCTTATACACTAACAATGAAAACACAGAAAGGGAAATTAGAGAACTGATTCCATTTACTATAGCACCAAGAACCATAAGATACCTGGGAATAAACCTAACCAAAGAGGTAAAGGATCTGTACTTGAGGAACTACAGAACACTCATGAAAGAAATCAAAGAAGACACAAAAAGATGGAAAACCATTCCATGCTCTTGGATCAGAAGAATAAACATTGTTAAAATGTCTATACTGCCTAGAGCAATCTATACTTTTAATGCCATTCTGATCAAAATTCCACCGGTATTTTTCAAAGAGCTGGAGCAAATAATCCTAAAATTTGTATGGAATCAGAAGAGACCCCGAATTGCTAAGGAAATGCTGAAAAAGAAAAACAAAACTGGCGACATCACGTTACCTGATTTCAAGCTTTACTACAAAAGACACCAAGACATCATGGTACTGGCATAAAAACAGACACATAGACCAGTAGGACAGAGTAGAGAGACCAGATATGGACCCTCAACTCTATGGTCAAATAATCTTCGACAAAGCAGGAAAAAATATACAGTGGAAAAAAGACAGTCTCTTCAATAAATGGTGCTGGGAAAATTGGACAGCTATATGTAGAAGAATGAAACTTGACCATTCTCTTATACCATACACAAAGATCAACTCGAAATGGATAAAAGACCTCAGTGTGAGAAAGGAATCCATCAGAATCATAGAGGAGAACATAGGCAGTAACGTCTTTGATATCAGCCACAGCAACTTCTTTCAAGATATGTCCCCAAAGGCAAAGGAAACAAAAGCGAAAATGAACTTTTGGGACTTCATCAAGATCATAAGCTTCTGTACATTAAAGGAAACAGTCAACAAAACAAAGAGGCAACCCCTGGAATGGGAGAAGATATTTGCAAATGACAGTACAGACAAAAGGCTGATATCCAGGATCTATAAAGAATTTCTCAAACTCAACACACACAAAACAGATAATCATGTCAAAAATGGGCAGAAGACATGAACAGACACTTCTCCAATGAAGACATACAAATGGCTATCAGACACATGAAAAAATGTTCATCATCACTATCCATCAGGGAGATTCAAATCAAAACCACATTGAGATACCACCCTACACCAGTTAGAATGGCCAAAATTAGCAAGACAGGAAACAACGTGTATTGGAGAGGATGTGGAGAAAGAGGAACCCTCTTACGCTGTTGGTGGGAATGCAAGTTGGTGCAGCCACTTTGAAGAACAGTGTGGAGATTCCTTAAGAAATTAAAAATAGAGCTTCCCTATGACCCTGCAACTGCACTACTGGGTATTTACCCCAAAGATACAGATGTAGTGAAAAGAAGGGCCATCTGTACCCCAATGTTCATAGCAGCAATGGCCCAGTCGCCAAACTGTGGAAAGAATCAAGATGACCTTCAATGGATGAATGGATAAGGAATATGTGGTCCATATACACTATGGAGTATTATGCCTCCATCAGAAAGGATGAATACCCAACTTTTGTATCAACATGGATGGGACTGGAAGAGATTATGCTGAGTGAAATAAGTAAAACAGAAAGAGTCAATTATCATATGGTTTCACTTACTTGTGGAGCATAACAAATAACACAGAGGACATGGGGGGATGGAGAGAAGAAGGGAGTTGAGGGAAATTGGAAGAGGAGTTGAACCATGAGAGACTATGGACTCTGGAAAACAATCTAGGGTTTTGAAGGGGTGGGGGGTGGGGGGTGGGGGGTGGGGGAGCCAGGTGGTGGGTTTTATGGAGAGCATGTATTGCATGGAGTACTGGATGTGGTGCATAAACAATGAATTCTGTTACACTGAAAAGAAATTAAATAAATAAATAAATTTTTTTAAAAAGAAAAAAGGAAAAAAATAGAAGCAATAAGAAGAGAATTTTCACAAGCTTCTAAACTTACCATTTACCAGTATCTATGCTCAAATATTCTGCCTTTCCTCTTATTAGATTGTAATTCCATGAGAGCAGAGTCTTTGCTTATTCTCAACACATACAAGCATACCTGACAAACAGGTCTACAAAAAAAAATTGTTGAATTACAAATGAGTAATAAAAAATACCACCATCAGTACTAGATTGAAAAATTATCATTAATTCACTCAATGAAACCTTGTTATGTGCCCATTTTTACAAACTGAGGGTATAGTAGAGAATAGAACAGATAGCCTAAGGAATTTATATTTTAGTTAAGGGCTAAATTCAAACTATTCCCCGCTGTAGGCACTTTATATGCATCTTCTCTTTTGTTTAAACATTTTTTTCCAGCTTTCCTGATGTAAAGTTGCCTATACAGAGGCATATATATTGTCTAAATTGTCTAAATATAGACAATAAAATTTTCTAAATTGTCTAAATATAGACAATAAAAATTGTCTATATTTAGGGTATCCCACATAATGTTTTGATATATGTATACATTATGAAATAATTACCACAACAAAGCTAATTAACATATCCACTATCTCACATAGTTACTATTGTGCGTGTATGTGTGTGTGTGTGATAAGAACACTTACGGTTGGTCTACTTTCTTATTAAATTCCAAGTATGCAGTACTATTAACTATACCCACCATCTCGGATATTAGGTATTCAGAACTTACTCAACTGGCATGACTGAAACTTTATTTCATCCTTTGACATACATCTCCCCATTTTTCCCCACACCCAAGCCACCTTAACACCACCATTCTACTCTCTACTTCTGTGAGTTTAACTTCTTAAGATTCCTCATACAGTTTGATTCATGCAATATTCGTCTTTCTGTGTTTGGCTTATTTCATTTACTGTGTGTCCTTCAGGTGCATCCTTGTTGTCACAACTGGCAGGATTTCATCTGTTGGTGGACATGTGGGTTGTTCTCCATACCTTGGCTATTGTGAATAATGCTGCAGTGAACATGAGAGCACAGATATCTTTTTGAGTTACTGATTTCATTTCTTTTGGATTTATACCCAGAAATGGGATAACTGGATTGTATGGTTGTTCTACTTTTAACTTTTTGTGGGACTTCCATACTGTTTTCCATAATGACTGCACCAGTTTATATTACCACCAATAGTGCTCAAGGGCTCCCTATTCTCTTCCTTTTTTTAAAAAAAGATTTTATTTATATATTTGACAAACAGAGAGAGAGAGAGCACAAGCAGGGAGAGCTGCAGGCAGAGGGAGAAACAGACTCCCCACTGAGCAGGGAACCTGACATGAGACTCAATCCCAGACCCTGGGAACACCACCTGAGCTGAAGGCAGACACTTAACTGACTGAGTCACCCAGACACCTGGCTCCCTGTTTTCTAATCCTCACCAACATTTGTTATCTCTTGCCTTTTTGACAATAGCCATTCTAACAGGTGTGAAGTGGTAACTCATGGTGGGTGTGATTTGCTTTTCCCTGATGATTAGTGATGTTGAGCCCCTTTCTATATACCTGCCGGACATTTGTATGTCTACTTTGGAGAAATTTCTATGAGGTTCTTTGTCTATTTTTAAATTATTTGTTTTCTTGCTGTTGAGTTGCTTGAGGTCCTTGTATATTTTGGATGTTAGTCTCTTATCAGATGTGTGGTTCACAAATATTTTCTATAATCCCATATGTTATCTTTTCACTCAGTTTGGCTATTTCCTTTGCCATGCAAAAGGGTTTAATTCAATGCAATCCCACTCATTTATTCTTGTTTTTGTTTTCTGTGCCTTTGGGGGTCATATCTAAAAAAAAAAATTAGCTAGCTGAGAGGATCAAGCTCTGTCTGTTGTTCAGTGCTCTGTATAAGATGAGATAGAAACTGGCTCATGGAGGGTGGTTGGAATTACTGGGCATCAGGCCTCCTTCCCTTCCATCCCTTCTTTGTGGGGGTAAAACCTCAGTTCTGCACTTATTCGCAATCTTGCAAACCATACCAGTTGTAGAATGATGCCTTTCCTCTACTTTTGTTCATGGCTGTCCTAACACATTGGGCTCTGCCTGTGGTTCTGCACTGGTATAAGGCAAGATAGAACCCAGCCCCACGGAGGGGGCCCTGAGAGTGCTCAAGGGCTCCCTATTTTCTTCCTTTCTTTTTAAAAAAGATTTTATTTATATATTTGACAAACAGAGAGAGAGAGAGAGCACAAGCAGGGAGAGCTGCAGGCAGAGGGAGAAGCAGACTCCCCACTGAGCAGGGAACCTGACATGAGACTCAATCCCAGACCCTGGGAACAGCCCTGAGAGGCTGGGAAGCCAGGTGTGATTGATTCTTACTCCCCACCCTCTAAACACCTACTTCTCTGTGGAAGAAATCACCAACCCAGGCAATCTTCTTGGTACCGAGCTAGCTTGATGGGTGGGATGGGAGGACAGATGGGGTAAAGTGAAACTGGTCTTCTTACCTGTATCAATGTAGCTGTTCTCAGTTTGTGTTCCTCTGGGGTGCTTTTAATTCTTAGCTGGATTCTGAATTTGTCTCCAAGGTACTAATATCATTGTTAAATCAGTGTAGTGCTTCTATGTAGGAAGAGTTGGCCTGCATCGTGTCTTCTAAATCTTTCCATAATTGTCAAAGAAGTGTTACTACACTTATTCTCAGATGAGAAAGCTGAGGCTTAACTCTTCGATCCAATATCACCTATAGCCAGAATTCAGACTGAAGTGTTCAAACATATATTTTAAGTACTAGTCTACTGTGCTTATACAGACACATCAGGGCTTATATCCTACACTATATTGAGAATGGCAAGGAGAAAACCTGGCAAGAAGGTTAATCAGAGCGGGGCACCTAGGTGGCTCAGTGGGTTAACGCATCTGCCTTCCGCTCAGGTCATGATACCAGGGTTCTAGGATCGAGCCCCGCATCGGGCTCTCTGCTCAGCAGGGAGCCTGCTTCCTCCTCTCTCTCTCTCTACCTGCCTCTCTGCCTACTTGTGATCTCTGTCAAATAAATAAATTAAAAAATCTTAAAAAAAAAAAAAGGTTAATCAGAGCTTTTGAGCAATTGTAGCTACAGCCTCAAGATGGCAGTGTTTTCAATGGCCTTGCCTATAGAAAGATTGTGTGTAGGAGGGGCGTGCTGTCTCTGATTGGATTTTTCAATGGCCTTGCCTATAGAAAGATTGTGTGTAGGAGGGGCGTGCTGTCTCTGATTGGATGATCACACTCCCTGTGAATCCCTCTGTTTAGTGTTTAAAAAATGTTGAATAGAGGAGTCAGCTTTTGGGGGCAGCCCTGTGCAGAAGAAGGATGGAGAAGCATCTGAGAACTCCATTGGTGGTTTTGTGGCTCCATTTTTGTTGTAAGTTAATGCAGAGTTTTAGCCAGGTTGACACAGGAAGTTTAGGGAACGTTCTCTTAGGATTTTCAGCAAAAGTGTATTGCATCGGGATAGGAGACGGGAAGGAAATGGGGTCATTTTATGTTTACCTGGGATTCAGTGGAGAGAAGGAAGAGTGGCAGATTAGGAAGCACTCAAATGGATGTTCTATTTCTTAAATCTCACTTTGCTTTCTGGATAGGGGTGAGTGGCAAAAACCAAGTGGAACAGAACCCTCCATCCGTGGTCATCCTGGAAGGGGATAACTGCACAATTCAATGCAACTATTCAGTGACCCCCTTTAGCAGCTTAAGGTGGTACAAGCAGGGCACTGGGAGGGGTCCTGCTTCTCTGATAGTCATGGCTAATGATGACAGAAGAGAGTCCGATGGAAGGTACACAGCGACTCTGGATACAACCTCCAAGCACAGCTCCCTGCACATCAGAGCCGCCCAGCTCAGCGATTCAGCCCTCTACATCTGTGCAGTGAGCGCACTGTGTTCCCTGGGCACTTGCAGCCAGTACCAAAATCTGCACCTGCAGGTTGTTAAGGAAGCTTAGGAGGTGAAGTAGAGCATTGTTTTTTTTATGTCATTTATACTTTCACAAGTGAGCTGGTACTTCTTTCTTGCATATTATTTTGAACTTAAACTGGGATGTCTACATAGCATAAAGTTATCTTCATTCAACACATAAATTTAACTGCCACATCTGGCTATTCCCAAAGGTAAGACTGTCATGTTGCATTAATGCTGTTGAAGTAAATAATAATTTGCTTTAAAGGGACAGATCAGTTCTGTCTGGGTCTGGCGACTAGTAGAATGTTAACCAAGTGGAAAAGCAACAAGTTGGTGGGGCTGAGGACAATATCTGATAAGCTTCCTTCCCCCTGACAGATTTTATTCCTCACTTAATGGCTATTCAAGTTCTGAAAAAGTATTCTGTGGGGAGAGATCTGCTTTACCAATTTATCCATGCTCCATATCAAGCCACCTTTCCAGATGCACCCCCAACTCATTTATTGCCTTCCACAGCTGCTCCTTTGGAGAACGTCTCTGCTCATACTATTATGCCAATATAATACTGGCAGACACAGTCACTCTGAGACAGCAGGGCAGCTGTCCCAGGCTCTTCAACTAATAGTATTCTAGAAAATAAACATGAAGGACAGAATGTCTTCATGCTATGGGTAGTCTTAGATTGCACAAATTAGCTACGATGTTCTTTTTTGAGACACTTTGAGAAATTTAAATATGGTTTGAGGGTTAGATGAGATAAACATTTGTTTTATTTGAAAAGTAGATATTAATTGAAAGAAACAAGAACAATATATAGTAAGATGTTTAAAAAGGTAATCTCTGAGTGGTAAGAATAATTTTATTTTTATATCTTTCCTTATTTATATATCTAATTATCTATACTTCACAGGTTCTGCTATGTCAAAATAAAGGTCATTAAAAAACAAAAACTAGGGACTTCCAGTTTCTTGTTCTGTGTGTAAGGAGAACTTTTTTTATTTTTAAGATTGCTTGATTGGTTGATTAATTTATGAGAGAGAGACAAGCAGAAAGGGCAGAAAGAGAGGGAGAAGGAATCTAAAGCAGACTCCACAGTGAGTGCAGAGCCCGATGTAGGGCTGGACCTCAGAACCCTGATTTCAACACCTGACCGAAACCAAGAGTCAGATACTGAGCTGACTGCACCACCCAGACAACCCTGCACGTAAGGAACTTAAAGTTACCACTTGTCCTAGCAAGTAAAGAGCTGAACAGGCTGAAAAATCAACAACTGTTGTTGGATTTGCAGAGGAGGAGAACACAGGACAAATTGCTACCCCTTTTGGAGAGACAGACATTGGAAACAGAGTTGCAGCTTATTGGAGCAAAGACCCATGAGCACAAACTGCATGGGAAACCAGTGCTGGACAGGAAGTCCCAAACTGTAATTGATGAATTGCTGGAGGCTTAGTGTGGACAAGTCTGAGAGTTAAAAACTCCAGGGCACACAGTCATAGGGAAACCCCACAATATTATGAGATTACATCTAGAAGCTCAATCAGGTACCCACCGTATATATTGGAGAAAAATCCCCTAATGCTCTGCGGAGAGGAGTTGGGGAAGAACTACTTGGAAATGCACCAGAGCAATCTATTCTTCCTTCACAAGGCTTGCCCTGGGAGGAATAGTTAACAGGCACTTAACCTCTGAAGTCCTACCAGAGCCTAACTAACCTAGGGGAAAAGAAATACGCAACTCTGGTCAGTTTAGTCATCTTGTCCCTCCTAATGGGGGGGGGGAATAGAAAAAGAAAACTAGAGAAGTTCAAAATCCAGAAGCACAGGCTTAGTGGAAGACTGAGCCCCTTCAGCAGGACCCTGGATACTTCCCCTCTTCCCATCTTTCACCACCATATTCCCAAGGGTTTATTTCAGCAAGTCCTTATGCCCAGTACATCCTGTCTGGCTATTAAGGAAAATGACAGGGCAGAAAAAAAAAAAAAAAAAAAAAAGCACACTTTGGAGAAACATAGCAACAAGACGTGGCAGAGATGTTGGAATTATAAGACTAGGAGTTTAAGACAACTACAATTAGTATGCTAAGCCCTCTAATGAATAAAACAGACAGCGTGCAAAAACAAATGAGCATTTCAGCAGAGAGATGGAATCTCAAGAAAGAATCAAAAAGAAATGTGAGAGATCAAAAGCACTTAGACCAGAAGCACCTGAAGAAAAAAATCTCTGAACATGATGGTATCTCAACAGAAACCTCAAAAACTGAAAAGCAAAGAAAATAAAGATTAAAAAAAAAACAGAACAGAGTATCCTAAAGACATGTCACAGCTACAAAAGTTGTAACATATGCCTAAAGGAAATATCAGAAGAAGAAACAGAGAGAGGAAAAGAAGAAATAATTGAAACAATAATGGCTGCTTATTTTCCTAATTTAATGTCAGACACAGATTTGGGGAACTCAGAGAACACCAAGCAGGATAAATGCCAAAAAACAAAAACAAACAAATAAATAAGTAAGTAAATGACACTTAGGCATACCACTATCTACATAGATAGTGATTTCTATAATACATAGAAAATCAAAGGTAACACCCACAACAACAAATCCCTAAAGAAGTCAAGGAAAAAAAACACCCTACCTATAAAGGAACAAATGTAGGCATTGCATCTGACTTTTTTCAGAAACTACAGAAGCAAGAAGAGAGGGAAGTGAAATGTTTAAAGTCTTGAGAGAAGGGAAAAAAAAACACCAACCTAGAATTCTGTACCCTGTGAAATCATCTTTCAAAAGTGAATGAGAAATAAAGACTTTCTCAGACTAACAAAAATTGAGGGAATTTTTTTCTGCTAGACCTGCTTTGCAACAGACATTTAAAGTTCTTTAGAGAGAGGGAAAAGAATATAGGTCAGAAACTGAGACTGACATAAAACAAGGAAAAACATTAAAAAAAAAGACTAAGTGAAGGTAAAATAGAAAGTTTCATTTTTTTTAGTCATAATTGATCTAACAGACACACATTGATTTTATTTGTTATGCAATTATTTATTGAACACACAGTAAGTGACAGATGTTCTTGTAGATTTATAATGTAGAGTACTGAACAAAACAGACAAATGAAGATACCAAAAGACCTTCCCTAATGAGGTGTGAATCTAGATTGGTCTATGGTGTTTACTTTTTTAAAAGGAATATACTATTAAATTTATTTTCCAATGTACACATTTTCTTTGCTTGCTTTCTGTAACTGTCATATTTCATGTGCTGATGAAAGACATAGGCATTGAAATTTGCACTTACTAAATGATTTGATGACAAAATTACTAAACTTAGAGCACCTATATTTCATCATCTATAATAACATATACCTTATCACATAGTTGTAAGGATTCAATTCAATTAATTAAAGTAAATTAATGGCATTAGCAGAAAATGATTTTTCAACTAATGTTTATTCTTGGACATAGATAGGATGATGCAGTGAAGATAATTTAAGAAAAAATAACAAAAAATATCAAATATAAACTAAGGCTTAGGTTTCCATCATTCTACTATTGATTATGTTATTTTCCTATGGTGATGGCTGGGAGTCTTCCTCTATTTCACATATCCCATCCAGTTATGTGAGCAGACTGTAATGGCTTTCTTGGGTTTGTTTTGTTTTTGTTTTTATCTCATAGGTGTTATGCACCACAAAATCACAATTTCTTGCCTTTAGTGTATTTTTTTTAAGTAGGCTCCACATCCAGTGTGGAATCCAAAATGGGGCTTGAATTCACAACCCTGAGACCAAGACCTGACCTGAGATCAAGAGTTGGATGCATAGCTGACTGAGGCACCCAGGCACCCTCCTGCTATGTATTTAATGTAAATTGTAAGACTCATCCACATGAGTTTATGAGCAGGGGATAGATATAAGATCACTGTACTGAGCTACAGTGTCACTAGGTACGTTCCTATGTAGGGGCTCATTTAGTAGATTTCTGCACTGAGAAGAGAGAAAAGAACCTCTGTAGGTTTTCCTTGGGAAAGGGATGCCTTTTTTATTATTCAATTTATAACTTGTACATGATACATACTGAAGAATTTTATAAAAGACAAAAAGAAAGAAAACAGTATAGGGGACAAACAATAGGTATAGCTCTCCAACTAATCAGCACTTGGTCTTGACATGATGCTTTTCCCTTATGATCTCTTCAGAGGTCAGGAGTAGCTGAGTGAGTATGTGCCCAGGTGAATGGATCTAATTTTGGGAATCTCTCTGATTCCTGTGATAACTAAAGGATAAATGAGGCTTGTAGTGTCTGAGAGCTCTCAGACTCCAAGCTGAGTCCTCTAAAGTCTGAAGATAGGAAAATGGAGAAGTCCTTGGGAGTTCTCATTTGCTACTTTCTTTGGCAACTGTGCTGTGAGTTTTGGGGCTTTGGATGAACAAAAATATCAGGCCTTGTCATCTTTGCCATAAATCTGCACACTATGGAAGGGTGGTTAGAGCTACCAGGCTCAGCTGGGGGGATTGTGAAAAGACACTCTATTCTTGCAAAAATAATCAGCCATTAATAAATCTTTTTCTGTGGTTCTGTTTAAACACAGTTGAGCAGCCCATATACATTTGAACAGTCCTTCATCCCTGAGTATCTAGGAGAGAGCACACACCATTCTTAATTATACAACTTCCTTGGTTCAAGCAGGTTTCTGGGAAAGGGTGTGTATCTTTAACTTTAATTCAATCAAGCTGAAAATAACAGGCAGGCAAAAATTTTAAAGAACTTCCTGGAAAGGAGAAGTTGTATAGAGTTTTGCATATTCCAGCCCTTAATCTTGGACATTAGACCATCCACTTCTGTTTTTGTGGTCCAGTGTTCTCTGAGCACAACCCAATAGCTGGGCCTCTTGACACAAGTGGGTGGGAGTGAACCTGTTTTCTTTATTTATAGAGGGAATTTTCTGTACAATTTTTGACTCCAAAAGGAAGTGAAGGATAATATACCAACTCCCTCATGTGATGAATCTGAATTTATATTGACTTCAATTTCCTTTAGTTGCTATTGAAATTTCATTGCTCACTGCAGATTGTACTGATCCTGGACCTGGGTACCCACAGAATGCCTTCTACTGCTATCACTGGAAGAACGCAGACTCCTTTGTGGTTCAGGCTGTCATTTCCTTGAAGCAATTTTTTGCCAAGTGGTACCCTCACCAGCAGCATTTTACTCATTTGTTTATAATCTTCCATGACATTTTCTATATCCATGCACAATTTATATCATTTAATAACTTAATACTAAATTGAATTTTATATTAAATAAACTTTAAAAATAACTACATAAAAATAATGTAGCTTGCTTTAACTGACGCCATCTGTGAAACCATATATTTGATGTGGTGATTATATTTTTTCAATTACAAATTAAAACAACGTGATATATATAACAAATAAAAATGTACTACCCAACAAAATCTTAGTATCAATCAGACTTTAGGGAATACTTATTCAGCCATGCCCTTTATTTAACAGATGGAAGAATTAGTATCTATAGGCATTGCATGATATACTCAAAGCATGACTTACAGCAAAATGGAAGCTAAAGGTAGAACTGAGACATTTTGACCCCTTATCAATTACTTCTTCCACTGAAGATGCAAAGTAGGATCTAGAATTTGAAGGAATGAGTTATGTGTTTTAAATTTAAATTAAATTTAAAATTTTATTATTTAATTTCCATGTTAACCTTAGATTAGTTAGGAGATATAAACCCCCCTTCCAAATAGAACAGTCCTGGGGCACCTGGGTGGTTCAGTGGGTTAAGCCTCTGCCTTTGGCTCAGGTCATGATCTCAGGGACCTGGGATCAAGCCCTGCATCGGGCTCTCTGCTCCATGGGGAGCCTGCTTCCTCTTCTCTCTCTCTCTCTCTCTGCCTGCCTCTCTGCCTACTTTTGATCTCTTGTCTGTCAAATAAATAAATAAATAATCTTTAAAAAAAAAACAAAATAGAACAGTCCTGTAATTTCATGATATAAAAATGGTAGCTATTACTATTTTTCAATTTTTTGTGAGTGCACACATACAGCTATATTTTTCTATGAAAAGCACTAACAATGTACCTAGTACTTATTAGCACACTTCTTTCTCTCAATATTATAATAATGTAGGTATTTCCCTGCCAGGAAACATACATGTATGTGAGATATTACATATTTTTTTAAATAAGTAATCTCTATGCTTAATGTGGGGCTTGAACTTATGATCCCGAGATCAAGAGTCACATGCTCCACCGACTGAGCCAGGCAGGCACCCCCAGGAAACACAGGAAACATATATTAAGGGCTGGGTTTCCATTATATAGATGTATTTTTTAAATTAATCACTTTGTTTCCTCTTTTCAAAATTCAACTTAATTTAATTTAATTATAATTATAGTTTTAGTTAACATGCAGTGTTGTATTAGTTTCAGGTATACAATATAGTGATTCAACAGTTCCATACATCACCCATGCTCATCACAAGCGCACTCTTTAATTCCCATCACTTATTTCACCCTAAATTAACCACTTTTTGATATTATTTCCAACCATCCAGTACTACAGACAATGCTTTTACGAACATCATTAAAGCTGTAGCTTTAATGGAAATGAAATTGCTTGGATAAGGGAAAAGACATAACACTGAATGTCTGATTTCCCTGAACAATTTTGTAACCGAGCTATGATTTCAATAGGAGGATATGAGGCTGCTGATTTTCCAACACTTTACCAGATAAGGATATTATTATTTTAAGGTCATTTCCATTTTACTAAGTGAACATTTTCTGTGTTTTAGTTTTCTCGGTTTTTAACCTGTAGGTTTATGCATTTTGTCATTAAAAAATAAAATAAGATTGGAAAACACCAGGGTATACTACACAGTTAGAATAAATATCCTTTCATAAAATAAGACATATTAAACAGAGTTTGAAAAACACTCCTCTGGTCCAAGCTACCTTCTAACTGATCTCTTTTCTCTAAAGGCAGTGTATTTCCTACATCTTTGCTACTCAAAATGTGGACCAGCTGTATTGCAACTTGTGCAGAATCTCAGGCTCCACTTTAGATCGATTGAATTTAAGTCTGCATTTTACCAAGAGCCCCAGGTAATTCTATCACTTAAAAGTTTGAGAAGCAGCAGCCTGATTGGTAGCCAGAGGGATTGTTTAAAGCACAAATCAAAAGTTGTCTCTATGTGCCTAAAATGCTTCAGTGGTTTTCTATTAACTCCTACAGTAAAATACAAACTCCAGGTTGTGATATACAAGGTTGGGCATCATTTGAATCTCTCCTGACCCCCCAGTCTCAGCTCTCAGCTCTCCTTCCCCGTCTCTCTGTGCGACAACAACACTGATCTCCTCCCAGTTTTCTGAAATTGCCATATTCTTTCCCACATTTGGTCTCACCCTCTCATCCATGTGAAATGCTCTTCCTCTACATCTCAGCAACCCGACTCATTTTCATTTCTCAACTCAAATAGCATACTGGAGAAAAAGCCTTCTGACTTCTGCTGGTCTCTCTGACTAATGCGACCCTCCACAGACCTCCTCCTAACTCTCCATCCCAACACTCCTGTTATTTCCCTGGTGGTAGTAACCACCGTGTGCAGTTATATTGTTGACTTATGTGTTGATATGGTCATTGCCTATACCTCTGATTAGAATACAAGCTCTATGAGGCCAGAGGTATTATTTATTTTGTTCATGGCTTTGTTCTTAGCCCACAGAATAGTGACTGGCCCACAGTTGTAAATTATATGAAGCAAAAGAAAACTCAGGGATCTTACTGCTCTATCATTCTACTGAATGAGTGCACGAAGGAATGAATGAATGTTTTGGCCCTCTTTTCTGTCCCCCTTTTTCATTCTTCTCATCCCCAACCCAACATTATATATATTCTCTTTGCTCAAGTATGTGGTACAATTTAGTTCTCTCTGGCCCTTATCCTCCAGACTCAGATCCTGGCCTTTCTTTGCTCAGTGGGATCTGTCAAATAATTATATCCACTCAGAGTCTCAGCCTGCCTCCACTCAGCTGAACTCACTTTATCATGTATAATCTGAATGAGCTGGGCCAACTCAAAGGCTAGTAACCCCATAATGAAACACCTAAAAGGAAAAAGAAAAAATGACATATCCAAAAGGCTTTGGAAAGTAGAAAAGTGAACTCAAGTCAAATAATCATGAGCACATGTCAAAGTGTACTTCAAATTATTGCGAGAGGAAAGCTCCTCAGGAAACAAGTTCAAATAATCAGCCTTGTTAGAGACATTTCATAGGAGACTAGATTTTTTTAAAAGTCTGATTAAAGATCATTAGTATGGTCAGAGGACTGGTTCATTATTATTCTATTTTTGAATGTCTGTGCACTGGATATTAGGTTCCTCAGATTATTAATAATCATTTGAGTGTGTTAACACTAATTTCCCAGAAGGAGTTTATTTCACTAAAGTATATCAGAAAATTGCTCTGGCATTTTATCAGATATGATAAGTCCCATATGGGGCTATACATTACATCCTTCAAAAAAAAGTCCATTCTAGACCAGTTTGGGGAAACTTATCTTTCTCAAAGGCATTCAAATCTTTACTATAGTATTTAAAAATGTGGGAGAGGTTTGGCAGGACTTGGATCTTAACCTTCTTACAAGCTAATAAGCTTATTGTTTCTTGGATGTTGTTTTTGAAGACACAGGACTCCTAGGTCAGAGACAAAGCATTTTACTTTTGCAAAGCAAGAACATTGGCATATTTGCTTCAGTTGCCCTTGCTCTTAATTTTCACAGGGTGATCTAATGGGTGCACAGGGAAATTATGCATGCAGTGGGATTATGTCATAGCCAAGGAACACTGAGCTTGGGGAATTTACTGCTTTTTTAGCAAGCAGCAAGCAAGCTTGTTCTTTGTCTCTGAGAAGACATCACCATATTGCTCAGGGTTGCTTGCTGGTTCAGGTTGAGTGGTCATGACCTTACATACTGGCACACCCAGCAAGATATGTAGAAGTATGAAAGATTCATGGTGGATTGTCTTTCAACAATAACCACTCCATGGTCTTACACTGTGCACTTCTGGAAATGTTTTTCATGAATATGCCAGTCCATCAGCCATGCTGATTAGTTTGACTGAAAGAGACTAAGACTAAATCCATTCAATTTGTCTTCAACAGCAGTTGATTCAAGCTACTGTTGGCAGAACTCTAAGCAGCATGATGACACCAATTTGCAGCATTAACTTCAACCATGCTTCCTAGGATCCCAAATTCAGTCAGCTGTGATTAAATCCCAGGATACAGACAGCTAGGATACAAGTTAATATTCATGAGGCGCCTGGGTGGCTCAGTGGGCTAAAGCCGCTGCCTTCGCCTCAGGTCATGATCTCAGGGTCATGGGATCGAGCCCTGCATCAGGCTCTCTGCTCTGCGGACAGCCTGCTACCTCCTCTCTCTCTGCCTGCCTCTCTGCCTACTTGTGATCTATCAAATAAATAAATAAAATCTTTTAAACAAGTTAATATTCATTATGATCCATGCGAGGGAGTTTAAACTGACACACCGGTCTTTGGTTTAATTGTCAAAAAAAAAAAAAAAAGACCAAGAAACAACCACGTTCCCAATAAAACAGTGTTCTCTGGCCCTTTTCTCCCCAGACATCAACATATAAGCCAAGAAAGCACAAGTTAACCCAGTTAGGGATTTATTGTTAAACTTGATGAGAGTCAGCATTACATCACTTTGGTTAAGCTATATGAGCATTGTCACTGAGTATTTGCAAACTCTGTAACACTTCATGAGGCATAGCTCAAGACTTCTTGGATGTCAGAAGCATATATGTTGGTACCAGTCAGATTGGAAAAAGGCTGTGCTGATTTATTTTTGTGTACACATGTGGGGATAGGACTCCGTGTTGAGAAGCTTCCACTGATGGTGTCGGACACAGCAGAATAGTTCGGGACAGGCCATATTCACATCAGTTTTCCTGCTTTCGTAGAATGTGCAAGAGGATGCCCAGCCAGAGGAGGTCAAATTGCCAACAGCAGCTGTTGCTTGGCCCCAGCAGACCACACGGTTGTTTTGCCAGGGGCAGTCCTGGATTTAGCACACAGAAACAGCATTCATCCCTCACCCTTCCGGGCCCCTCAGGGTCTAAGGTTTTCCTTTCCCAGGTGCCAGGGTTGTTGCTCTTTTTCTACTACTATAAAATTGGAGATTTTTATATGCATGGAAACACACTCATCTTTACCCGTTGTGTGCTCGTTAACATCACCGTATTGTTTATGTACTTGATTTTTAAATCGTGCAGGAAAAAAGAGGAGATATAAACAATGTATGGCACTGCCATGTCATCAGTACCTAGAACGTGGACCTGAAGCACATTTGAAGTATTTGAATTTAAATGGATACAAAATTATACGAGCATTTTCAATCTGAGATAAATCCCCTTTGAATGGAGCCTGCTCTGCAGTCCTTTGAGGTTCACAAGACATATCTAAAAAATGTACTAGTGTCGAAAATGAAGACTGCTTAAATCAAATGAAAGAGTGGACTGTGGATTTCTTTTTTGATTGATTTCTCAGCACTGTCCTTCCATCATCTGAAGGAGTCCCATATATTCTTTAGACAGCATTAGGCACGGAAGCTTCTGTAGGCAGTTGATGCTATGTGGGTTCTGTCATTTTGCCAGCATGGATATGGTTTTGCAGCCACCACAGTATTAGGTCTATTGGAAATTTATATTCATTTTTGTGACAAATCTTTTTTTAAAGAGTTTATTTATTTATTTTACAGATGGAGATCACAAGTAGGCAGAGAGGCAGGCAGAGCGAGGGAGGGGGAGCAGCCTCCCTGCTGAGCAGAGAACCCGATTTGGGGCTCAATCCCAAGATCCTGGGATCATGACCCAAGCTGAAGGCAGAGGCTTTAACCCACTGAGCCACCCAGGCTGTCCTGTGACAAATCTTAAAAAAGGGTGGGGTGCTTCATATAAAGACTGTGCTTCAGGTCCACATTCTGTTTTTAAGGCTTTGTATTTGGTGTTCATAAATTTCCCAAGACCATGTATGGTTGCTATCTTCTGTGGCTGTCCCATCTCCTTTGGTTTTTACCTTTACTGAGAAGTGACTATGTGGTTTCTGTCAAATGGAATGTACTATTAGAGAAGGAATTCCAATATTAGCCTCTTTTCCCTCATTCTGTCTCTGCCAAAGTTTGGGAAGGGCCTGTCCCTCTTGTCTGGATACTGATTACATGATTACATGGCTCCTGAATGGAAGAGGACTATGCCACTACTCATCTGTGCCACCAGCTTCTGTGAGGACACATGGCAGGCTATGGACTAGGAAGGACAGTTATTGTCTGTGCTTGTTTCTCTGTAGCCCCAGTGAAGCTTCCAGCATACATTGCCCTCTGATAAGTCTGGTTTGCTGGCTAGGGTAGGATGGATCTGCATAGAGTGCAAGACCAGAAATGTAACTTTTGGAAATGAATCCCTAAACACTAAAGCTTTATGCAAGAAAAGGAAATAAGAAGAATTAGAAAAATGAACATGTACAGTAGGTTTTATTTATAGTTTAGATATTGAAGTCAGATCCATCTCTATAGTAATAATAATACTAATAATGGCAGCTATAGTAAGCACTATTTTGACACACATGTGTCATTGGTGCAAAATAGTGTGAAGAATCCCAAGTTCCTCCAGCCCTTGGCCTTGCTAAAAAAATATTGCCAAAGTTTGGAGCTGGAAACATGTTTATTTGGTCAGATTTGGGGCCACCTGCCTTGAAAGGATTATTTTGATTTAGAATACATTTCTTTAAAAATTGGAGGTGAGGGAATGAGATAGGAAGTGTCTGGCCTGATGTGGAGAAGAGCTACACAATATAAAATCCTCCCTGAATCGCACGAACCTCACGGGGCTTCTAAAACAGAATACTCTATGACTGATTTTTCAGTGCAGGAAAGTGGCTGTTTTCTATAATTGCTTTTGCTCAGACAAGTGTTACCATTTCATGTAAAACACATACACATCTCCCTCTCCCCACACACACTGACTTGGACCATGTGCTTCTTAAAATTTTAATTTTACTAAAGTGGCAGATTTTTACTGTATCAGTTCATATACTAAGGATCTAACTTTTGAACATTTCTTTGATCACTATCATGAGTCCACAAGATGGCAGTGTTTTCTCAGGGAGTGAAGAAAGCTCAGTGTGTGTGTTTGTGAGAGAGAGAGAGAGTCGAGAGGAGGGGCTTGGTGGTGTAGCAGGGGTGGTGAAAAAGTCTCTTTTTTCTTAATTGGTAGGAAAGCAGAAGAATTTGAAATGTCTGAGCTAGACTCAATTTTTAGGGCTTAAAATCTGAGTCCTCAGTGAAGCTGGGGAAGAAAGAATGATGAAGTCCTCAAGAGTTTTACTAGTGATCCTGTGGCTTCAGTTAACCTGTGAGTTTGGGGTATCTCTCTGGGAGTATGTAGTCCAGTATTTGGAGTTATCATCTATTCTGGGCCTGTGGGTAGAAATGTGAATGATTTCCCCCACTAAGGGAGGGGTGAGGTAGGAGGCCTGTGAAAATTCATTTAAATTCTGGAGAGTAAGCATCCACCACCCAAAGAATGTCCTTTGACTGACCCCTGTCTTTTTTTATAGGGATGAGGAGTCAACAGAAGGGAGTGGAGCAGAGTCCCAGATCTCTGAGCATTCGGGAGGGAGCCGCTGCCTCTCTCAACTGCAGTTACAGCGACAGTGCTTCCCAGTACTTCATGTGGTACAGACAGTATTCCGGGAAGGGCCCTGAGTTGCTGATGTACATGTACTCCAAAGGTGACAAGACGGAAGGAAGGTTTTCGGGACAGATTGATAGAGCAAAACAATATGTCTCCCTGCTCATCAGAGACTCCCAGCCCAGCGACTCAGCCACCTACCTCTGTGCAGTGAGCACACAGTACTTCCTTGGCACCTGCTATCAGTACCCAAACCCTCTAGGGTCCCAGCAATATCTGATATAGAGCCTAAGCTGCAGGGTAGAGAAATTCTGTTTGCTCTCTAGATGTATACAGGAATTAAAAGCATTAGCCATGGCCATAAAATGCCTTATACCCACAGGCAGAGCATGGGAGCCCAGAATGACCAGATTTCCTGAGAAGGATCGCCAAGTAAGTATCTAAAAAAGTTCCAGACACTGAGGAGTTTTGTTATGGTGATTAAAGACCTGCATGGATCAATTATGAAAATACCATATGGTATTGAAGATGATGTCTTAGAAAATGTTGTTGAGAGAAGGAAGTTGATAACACTAAAGATTATACCAAAAAACCCCTCCTCTGGAAATGCCCTACAACTTATGCCCAAGTCCAGGAAAAATGTTTCTGGCTTAATAGAAATAAGGTGGTAGATGTTACAATTATAGGGGGGGAAATGGAAAAGTCACATTTATTGTAAAGCTGAAGTGGCCCATTAGACAGGACACTGTTTATGTAGTCTGAAGTGTGGGAAAATCTGGAAATGGGGAGTTAAGATTTCTGTTCATTTTTGTTCCCATAGTCACTGATAAAAAGATGCAACCTGGAATTTCCTCTCATTTCCAGTTTGCTGGCTGCACTCCATCCAGTTTTACTGAGTTCATATAGATTCACTATGTTTTCTCTTTCCTTAATTCCTTCTAGAATCACTTATTTATATGTTGTTTTTTCCTTACAATTATAATTCTGCTTACTTTTCTGTTCTTTTTAGTGTGAGGTCTCCACCATTTGGCAAAATATATCAGTCTGTTCTGACCACTGACAATTAGAACAGGACTCTCCCTTTCTCCACTTAAACATGGAGTGCCCAGGTTGCTCTCTCATAGCATAAACACACATCAAACGTGGTCACCTGAAACCAAGGAATCTTCTTCACACTTTCTGCCTGACAAAGAAAAGTATTGCCTTTGTAAGTTTGCACTGATTAGATAATGTCACATGTTCCAGGCTAATTTTAAGTATCATCCAGCAGCACAAGGCCATATGAAGCTCAGATCCCCTGAGGCAATTGATTTTAGTCCTTCTGCTTGATGAATGGCTTTAAAAGGTAATGTAAAGCCTCTCAACTGTACTCCAAAATAGAATATTCTTTTCTGTGACTAAATTTCTCAGTGAAGTAAATTACTCTTCTATTTTTACAAAGCTCCAATTTCTGCCTCATTTTAGGACTAATACCATGTACTACAGAAGGTGACGTCATCACAGATTCAGGGAGGAAGGAACACTTTCTGTTGAAGTTCTGATGATCACCTCTCTGAAATGAGAACAGAAGACAGCTAGCTCTCTCAGATGCTTGGTCCTGCCTCTGGAGGCAGAGGGTGATGCTGCACAGATGAGATGTTTGTTCTGGTTCCAGGTCCTCACCAGACACTCAGCCCCTCCTCCCTGCAGCTGGCTGACGTTGTGCAGAGAAGAAACAGTGACAAGAAGAGTCCAGAAGAGGAAAACTCCTTCTTACAGTCTTTGAAACTGTCAAAGCAACGGAATTGTCCAGCCCCCACCTCCCCACTCTTCCTGTAGCTCTGAAGGCTCAGTGATCTTGGCTACTGTCCCACCTGCTCAGGAAGCCCACAGTGTCTCTGCTGCTCAGCCATGCTCCTGCTGCTCATCTCAGTGCTTGACGTGATTTTTGCCCCAAGTGAGTAACATTCCCTTTCCTTTCCTCCCTACACAAAAGTGACCATGTTCTAGTTGGATGCGGAATAAAGACACCTTCTCTTACCAGGTAAGTCTTCTGTAATGGACTCACTGACTCGGCATTGATGTTTCAGGAGGAACTGGAGCCCAGTCAGTGACTCAGCCCGATGCCCATGTCACTGTCTCTGAAGAAGCTGCTCTGGAGCTGAGGTGCAACTACTCGTCTTTTGTTCAGCCCTATCTCTACTGGTACGTGCAGTACCCCAACCAAGGCCTCCAGCTTCTCCTCCGGTACTTTTCAGGGGACATTCTCGTTAAAGGCATCAAAGGTTTTGAGGCTGAATTTAGGAAGACTGAAACCTCCTTCCACCTGAGGAAACACTCAGCGCATGGGAGCGACACGGCCAAGTACTTCTGCGTTGTGAGTGACACAGCATCTGGGACTGCAGGGGGAGCTGAACACAAACCTTCTGAGATACTGGGACTTTTTGTGACTCAGGAACTCAAGAGAGAGTTTTCCCAGATCTCTTCCTCAGTGAAGAAATAAAGAGCAGGGCATGCTGAGCTCTGGGAAACACTTTACTCTTGAATAGTTGCTTCAGCAGTAACGCTGTGCTGCATTAAGACAGACTTTGTTCCAGATGGAGGTCTTCTGATGAATTTCTCCAGGAGAGACGCACCGCCACCAATTCTCCCACCCCACTCCCACTCTTAAGTATGTCATGAAATGTCAGAGTTCTGAAGTGGAAAAGGCAAGAGCACTTGTATTTTAAAAACTCACTTCTAGCATCCATTAAAGTAATTAGCACTGCCTCAGGTGTTGATCCCCATGTGGAAAATGGAAGTACTTGGTTATGATGTTAGCGGACAAGCTGAGCCATGTATGTTCTCAACGAAGGCAACGTGTACAGCATAGATTTTTAATCAGTGCAATATAGTCTCCACCTAGATTTGAAGCTTAACTTCTAGCACATAAATATCCAACTGTGTGACACTGACATACTTTAAAGTAAAATAGACATCACAATACCTAGATTTCCAATCTTGTGTAACAGAAAGCCAGTAAACCTAATTTACATGATTCTTAAAGCAATATTGAGAAACTAAAAGCCACCCAGTCATAATTGTTTTTTGAAATAGTTATCCCAGTGATTTTCAAATTAAAATTTTGAGGCTTCTAACCCATAAAAGGATATCAAATATAATATCTGCTGAAAATCTCTTAGGTATTTTGTAAGAAGCCACACTAATTCATGATGTAATATAAAATTGTATAATCAACAAAGATTTCCAGTCTTTCAAACCACATTAACGAAGTTCATAGGAAAATAGATCTCCATGACCAAAGCTCATGATGTCAGAGATTGCATTAATTCTAATAGGGGTATCCAAAACCAGGGAATATTTTTATTTCCTCTGAAACAGCTGTATCAAAGAGCTCATATGTTTAAGATGTTTTGTATACATGATTATGACTCTAAATTATTATATGTGATTTATGTGATTTAAAAAATTGCCCCCAAAATGTTATAAAAGTTTGTACACACAGGAATTAAGCCTCACAGAGCAGAAATTCATTTTGAAATTAGTAATAAGTAAGCAATTATACTTCATGTCCTCCAACTTCTTTCTACATCTCTGTTCACCTCCTCTTTTTTTCAAATATTTTTCAAAGATTTTATTTTATTTTCAAAGATTTTTCAAAGATTTTATTTTTAAGTAACCCCCACACCCAACGTGGGGCTCAAAGTTACAACCCAGAGATCAAGAAGCACATGCTCCTCTGACCAAACCAGCCAGACACCCTATCCCCCCTCTTTTATTTTCTTCTGGGAAACATCTCTAGTCCTCTCCCAAAACAATATCTCTACTTAATCTGTTGATAACATTTCTCTCTATCTTTTCTGGGAAAAGGACAAAATGACCATGTTCTTATTAAATCTTTGTCTAACTGTCCTCTGTTATAAGAAATGTCTTCTTATTTCTGGGTTCCTTTTGTACTTTTCTGGGATGCTAACACATCCCAGAAAACACACGTTTGTCTTTCCTGCTATACCTCAGTGTCTTAAGAATAGCAACAATGTTTCATTCAGTTTTTGATTTCTTAAGACCTAGCATAAGATCTAGTTTAAGAAGACCTTCAGTAAATTGCTGTGGACTTATTTTTTAAATAGATTGGAGAAATTACATGCAACCCTGAAGGTTCAACTTGACAAGATATTTTAAGATAATAACCTTCATAAATGGCATTTTGACGAAGAAACCAGTCCACTTAAAAAAAAATCCCCGGCCCGGTTTTTCACCAGTAGGGGCACTCTAGGCATTACTCTAAATGAGCGACTTTTTCCCTCTAGTTCTGAGATAGTTGGATGTTAGTGAAAATTTGAATGAGAACTAGCAGCAGTTAGGAGAACATCTGGATTAGTCATACCTTTTCAGGACAAGGAGATCGCCATATATTCATCTGTGAAAACGGTCTGCTGCTGTGATGGGTGTGACAGAGAGGACTCCAAGCAGAACTGAGCATCATCTAGAGCAAAGGGAAAGCTCTGGAAGCTCCAGGAGAAAACATTTAGATTACTTATTTGCCATTTTGATGTTTATGACTAAAAATTATAAAGTATGAGCCTTTATTCTCACTTCAAAATTATTCCAAAAATTTCTACCTTCTGTTATACCTCTTCTGAAATTAGAAAAATGGGGAAAAAAGGAGATGAGAAGATGAAATGGGAGAAAAATAATGAGCATATGTAGAGAGAGAGAAGAAAAGAGAGTGAGGTGAAGAGAGATTGGGGAGAAAGAAATAGTACGTTTCAAAATGTGGCCTAGATGTCATAGTCACAGAACAGAATCGGCCAGGTGTACCTGCAGGGTATATGGGGAAAGTGTTGGAAAAGAGATGAAGGGAGATAAAAATGAGATCAGGGTGACGATCATATACACGTTCTATTTCCTTCCACCAACCAAAGTCTTGTTGGAGACATTGTATTTGTTCATGGTGACCACAAGTCTGAGATTTACAGAATTCTCCTAATTTCATTTAATTAAATTCACTTCTTTAAGAGGATTGAGTAAATTAACAATGCATTCAATGATGTATTCCTTCTTTGACACAGCTTTCTTATAAGTGAATTCTCAATCACTTTTCAGACAATGTGTCCTGATTTTCAGCTAAGGAAACTGGCTCACTGACCCTGATCATTTTTTCAGGCTGTCCTTGACCCAGACGAGGATTTTTTTTCTCTCTGAAGCTTCTTTTCCCTTTCTTTACTCCCCTCCTGACATGTCCGATTACTGGGGGCAGTCTATGTAGAGGCAATCCTATGAGAATGATGAGCCTAGATGTTTCTGTGCCCATGGTCAGCCGTATAGCAGTCAGCAGGGCAATGTCAGTACCCTGCTGAAAAACTAGAAGGAAATCTTTTTGCTCTCTGATCCCCTTGTACTCCTCTTCATTAAGGACAGACTCAGCCTACTTGTTACTACTTTTTCAGCTATTTGGGGGCTAGAGGATAGGATTTCTCAAGAGAAAAGGTTCCTTCTTAGAGGCCCAGTGATCTTGGCAGGCCAAGCTCTCTCAATGTTCCATAGTTTTCTGCTCTTCATCCTCGAGTTCCCTGATATCTGACCCCAGATTTATATGTGAATCCACATAGGATTCCTCACTTGAGCTCTCTTGGCATAACCTGGCTGGTCACCACTCTTTGGCAAAACACCGGGAGTCAGGGACATTTTCAGTCTATCATCTATCTAGAATTGCCTTCTTTCTAAGCTAAATGGGTGTTTATTTTTATTAACATATAGTGTATTATTTGCCCCAGGGGTACAGGTCTGTGAATCATCACAGCACATCCCATCACAGCACTCACCATAGCACATACCCTCCCCAATGTCCATAACCCAGCCACCCTATCCCTCACCTCCCCACCCCCCAGAAACCCTCAGTTTGTTTCCTGAGATTAAGAGTCTCTTATGGTTTGCTTCCCTCCCAATCCCATCTTGTTTCAATTTTCCTTCCCTACACCCCAAACCCCCTACCCTGCCTCTCAAATTCCTCCTATCAGAGGATCATATGATAATTATTATGACCTGTTTTTTAAAAAAAACTTGTAGAACTTAAATTCTAAAGGGCAACTTCCTGATATAGGGAAGGTCAGAATCAATGATGACGGATGGAAAATCTCTTGATCTGGTAATGTTTAAACATTTCATTAGCATGCCTGTACAGAAGTTTAAATTTCTATGAAATGTGATCTATCAATATTTTTATTATGATTTCTGACTGACAGTCTTAAACAAACTATGACCATCCTAAATTTATTAAAAATAGCTTATCTTTTATTATATTTTAAAATATTAAATATTTTTTCACTTGGAATTTATTTTGTAACAGATATTAAGGTAGCTGTCCACATTTGTTTGTTAATTTCTGAATGACTCTCCATTTATCAAGGCACATTTAATTTTTTTTAACTTACCTTTCCCCATTTTTGTTATAACTAAATTTCCATCAGTAATTTGTATGTTTGAACTTTCAATTCCATCCCACTGATCAATCTGGACCTTTATAGTAGCATACCTTTTCAATTAGTAAAGCATTCCACTTTGTCTTATTAACTGTAGAGGAAAATGCCTCTTCATTCTGAGAATTTCAAGGCTTCCTGGAAGACCAAGATCATCTGCAGTATCTGATTTTGCCTCTAGAGGAAGATGTTGCACAAATTGAACTTCACAAAAGCCAGAAACCAACCAGCTCTTTGAGGAAGAGCCTTTGCTTTACATACCAGTAAACTCACTTACCACTCTGTCAGTATCCATGTGGCTGAGCCATTTGCAGAAAAGAACCCCTGTTTCTCTGCAGCTCTGACATGAAGGCCACCCTCCTCTCAGTGTTCGTGACAATATTCACACTCAGTGAGTACAGCACCTTTTTATTCTCTTCCTGGGGTCTTCTGATTTAGATTAGTTGAAAGGAATATTCTCCTCAGTCTGCAAGACTCTCCCTGATGTTAAATTGGTGTTACAGGAGGAGCAGGAGCTCAGACAGTGACCCAGCCTGAGGACCACATCTCCGTCTTTGAAGGGGACTTCGTGCAGGTCAAGTGCAACTATTCGTATTCTGGGAGTCCCATACTCTTCTGGTATGTCCAGTATCCCAAAGGAGCCCTCCAGTTACTCCTGAAACACATCTCAGGAGAGAGTACCAAAGGCTTCGTGGCCAGCCTTAACCGAGATGAGACATCTTTCCATCTGAAGAAACAATCAGCTCAAGAGGAAGACTCAGCCACGTATTACTGTGCTCTGAGTGACACAGTAACCGGTTTCATAAGGGAAGCAGAGCACAAACCCTTTAGGAGTTACAGAAAGTATTTCTTCAGAATTTCTTTTTTTTTTTTTAAAGAACTATTTATTTTAGAAAGAGGGAGAGAGAGAGTGCATATGAGCGGGGAAAGGAGCAGAGGGAGAGAATACCAAGCAGACTCCACGCTGAGTATGGAGCCCAACAGGGAGCTGGATCTCGCAACCCATGAGATCATAAGCTGAGCCAGAATAAAGAGTCTGACACTTAACCGACTGAGCCACCCAGGTGCCCCTCTTCATAAGTTCTCTATGTGGCCATGGTGGGGTATTCTTTCTCCTAGACTCACATTGAGTTTACCTCTTAGATATAATATCATTGGTTGTCAGTTAGCTATAGATTAATCTCAAAAATTTGTCCAAGGGAATTCTCATTACTAACTCTGTTTAATTAGTTTTAAAGATATGTGTGTTTATTCTGTCTAGTAGTACCTGGAAAAAGTACTTCTGAAATAAACTATATAGCACAGCATAAAAACTTTTTTTTCTTGGCCCAGGACAACTCTCCAACTACTCTGCCACCCAATCCCACCCCACATATGTTCATCACCTTATACCTAAGCACAGTTCCTTGAAAGTACTATACTGTTTCATGGCATGTGAATGCCTTTCTTGTCATGCACTTCATGGACTCCTACTAACTCAACCAGAAGAAAAAAGAAACCCACAGTAATCTGAATCTAATCAATAATTGTTAATACAAATAATTAAAAAGAACTCTAAAGAACATAGAAATAGCATATGTAGGGAGAAGCTATTATCTTAGGATTAAGCCAGGGTTCCCAAGTAAGTGACATATTTTAATACCGTACTCTCCAAGGATTTCTGATCTCGCTGGGGAGTGTGTGGCTGCAGCTTGCAGAATGGTGGAGAAGTGTGCTGAGGTGCCAGAGGAAAAGGAAAGCAGGAAAACACCTACCAGGGTTCCAACAAAGTTATAAGAAACTAGCAAAGGAGCAAAACTTGCTCTGGGGACTCAGGAATCTTGCCAGGAAGCTGATGTGCGGCTGTCACTGAACCTTACCCAGGTGAATCAATTCCACTGCATGTCCCTCGGGATGGCTGGACAAGAACTTCAGGAATAAGAAATGTGAAGACATACCAGCACCAGGAAGAGAAGCTTCTCCCTCCTGCAGTGTCCTTCCATGTTCCTCTTATTGGCATAGCTTGATATCATGCCAGCTGGTGAAGGGGAAATGTTCCATGAAGTGGGTCCAATATCACAAAGGGGGCACTGAAGTTTGGACTTGGCAATAAGAAAGAAAGGCAATAAATCAATGACTGGCACACTTTATTTCTATGGTTACTTATCTTTCATATGCACCTCTGCATGCACATTTGAACTTCTAAACAACAATGAAATGACTATGTTACAATCTAGCGAGCTAAAACTGTCCTTTGAACAAGAGAAGTTTTTAACCTTTCCCCAAAATGAGACCTGTAGTCCCAACAGTCACTAGCTCTCTCTTGCTATATTAATCATTTCTAAAAATTCAGAGGAAATTCCATTGAATATGCTGTTATGCATAGACTGAATCACAAAGTTAATCTTTGACAATTTATATGTAGTGGTGAGAAGGAGGGAGAAAGAAGAAAATGACAGCATATACAGAAGAACACACGTGTATAAAGAACAAAGAGAAGATGGAGAAAGTTACCACATTCTTGCAGTCCAGATTTTGTCATGGGGCTGCAGTTGACACAGCTCTGTTTCCCTGCCCGAAACCATAACCTCGCTGGATTTGGGTTGTTTGCCTTGCAAAGTGACCCCAAACTTCACTCTCAAAGGGTCTGAGCCCTTAATGATCCTGCTTTTTCGCTTATTGCTCTGGTGTTCCATTAACATTTACAATGAAAAGTTTCCCTTTCACCCCAGCTAGCTCACCTCCTAGTTCTTTCCAGAGGTCAGCAATGTATCTGTTTCCTTCTTTTTTTTTTAAGACTTTATTTATTTGAGAGAGAGATCATGAGCAGGGGGCGGGACAAAGGGAGAGGGAGAAGCAGACTCCTCTCTGAGTGGAGACCCCAATGTGGGGTTCCATCCCAGGACCCTGGGATCATGAGCTGAGCCAAAGGCAGATGTTTAACCGACTAAGCCACCTGGGTGCCCTGTTTCCTCTTTCTGCTTCTCAATATACTTTTCATGTATACAGCCAAATAGATACAAATAATAATGGAGCTAGATTCTTGTGAAGCAGTAGAAGAGTCACTTAATTTCTTAGGGCCAGGGATCATCTTTTAACCACTAGTAAAAAAATTTCGTCACAAATTTTTTCAAAAATATGTAGCAGAGACCAGATTAAAATGTAAACTCCTTAAATAACATCAGTTCCTTGTTCAGAAAGCTTTACTGTTTCTTTGTCTCATAGTGACAAACACCCAGGTTTGCTGTGATAGTCACCCAACATAAACCTTTTCTAGAAGTACCTCCTAGCACTCTCCAATCTCCAGCCAACAATCTCTCCCCTTCTTCCTTTCTTTCCTGTCTTCCTTATGTTTCTTCCTTCCCCTCTTCCTCATCTCTCTATTTTACACACAGAACATCTTAAAGCCAGTTTTTGAAACCATTTAGAAAATATTCTAGAGGGTGTCTGCCATTCTTTTTTACTGCTCAGCATCAGGAGCAATTTTCTTGTAACAACAATAATTTTTGAGTCATTAGTAAATGTCAGGCTCCGCTCTAAATAGTATTTTATTATCTCATCAATCATTTCCAGAGCTCTAAAAATATTATTTTTAGATTATTTTTTAGATTTATTTAGATTTATTTTTAGATTATTATTATTTTAGATGAGCAATATTATTATTACTCATCATCCACATTTTATAGTCAAGAGAATACAGACACAAATGATATAAACAGCCACTGAATGGGTAGATCTAAACCTGACCTTCCTGGCCTGATTGCAAAGCTGGTTCTCTTCCTGTACCCTACTGATTGCTTCCATAGAAACAGAAATATCAGATACTCATTATTAGGAGATGAATTGTCTCCCCACCCAAATTTGTATGTTCCTAGCCCCCCAGTACCTCAAAATGTGACTGTATTGGGAGTAGGGTTATTAAAGAGGTAATTAAGTTAAAATGGAATCATTAGAGTGGGCTCTCCTCCAATATGACTGGTGTCCTTATGAGACGAGATTAAGATTGGACCACAGGCTTAGAGGGAGGACAGTGACGTCACGACAGAAAGGTGGGCATCACTGCTTTATAATGGTTTCTGATTCGCCCTTTTTACCTTTTAAGAGTACACTCTATAGGGGCACCTGGTGGCTGCCTTTGGCTTGGGTCATGGTCTTGGGGTCCTGGAATCCAGCCCCGCATCGGGCTCTCTGCTTGGCGGCGAGCCTGCTTCCTCCTCTCTCTCTGCCTGCTTGTGATCGCTGTCTGTTAAATAAATAAATAAATGCAATTTTTTTTTTTTAAGATTTTATTTATTTATTTGTTAGAGAGAGATAGCGAGCACAGGCAGACAGAGTGGCAGGCAGAGGCAGAGGGAGAAGCAGGCTCCCTGCCAAGCAAGGAGCCCGATGTGGGACTCCATCCCAGGACGCTGGTATCATGACCTGAGCCGAAGGCAGCTGCTTAACCAACTGAGCCACCCAGGCGTACCCCCCCCCTTTTTTTTTTAAGATTATTTATTTATTTATTTATTTGACAGAGATCACAAGTAGGCAGAGGCAGGCAGAGAAAGAGAAGGCAGGCTCCCTGCCCAGCAGAGAGCCCGATGCGGGGCTCGATTCCAGGAGGCTGGGATCATGACCCAAGCCTAGCCGAAGACAGAGGCTTTAACCCACTGAGTCACCCAGGCGCCCCTAAATGAAATCTTTAAAAAAAAAAGTACATTCTATCAGCAATATGATGCTGCTACCACAAGATGGCAGTGTCTCTCCTCAGACTCAATAGGTTTGAAATCAGTTTGTGTGTATTTAAAAGGATTGGGTTGGCTTCTGATTGGCCAGGTAAGACTCCAGCATCCAGAGGGAACAGATAAATATACCCCATAGAAAGAGCCAGTGATTTCGATTGAGTATCCTGGCCGCATTTCAGTCCATAGAGCCGAGTCTTCTGTGATCCCAATAAGGAAGAAGAATGGAGAAACTCCTGGAAATGTCTTTGCTGATACTATGGCTTCAACTGCCCAGTAAGTTGGGGCTCTTGGTAATGGAAATAGGGTGACCAAATTTATAGGAACAAGGTGACCTAAGCTCAGAGCCCACAAGACTGAGTTTGGGCAAACTCTTCTTGTTAAGTTGAAAATGTACCAGAAAATTATGGAAAGAAATGTAAATACTAAAGAGTGAAAATACAATGACTGACTCTAGGTGTCTGGCCTTCTGTTTTTGCCTAGGGGTGAACAGCCAGCAGGAACAGCATCATCAGGTCCTGAGCATCCAGGAGGGTGAAAATGCTACCATGAACTGCAGTTATAAAACTTCAATAAGCAACTTACAGTGGTATAGACAAGACTTGGGTCAAGGCTTTGTCCAGCTGATTTTAATACGTTCAAATGAAAGAGAGAAACAGAGCGGGAGGCTACGGGTCACACTGGACAATTCCATCAAAAGCAGTTCTTTGTCCATCATTGCTTCCCAGACTGCAGACTCTGCTACTTACATCTGTGCCACAGAACACAGTGTTCGCCAGGCACCTGCAGCCTCTGCACAAACTCTGCCAAAGCTGCCCCTTTGAAGCCCCACAGTGGGTAGCATTGGTGGTTAAGTCTTCACAGGAAGGAGAGTATACAAAGAGCGGGCAAGATGAAAGATGGACCCTCTCAAATTCATGGTTTCTTCGGAAGCGCCTTGTACCAAGGCGAAGGGTATGAAGTTTAGAATGAGAAACTGCAATGCCAGGTTCAAGTCTGCCGATCCCAGTTCTATGGCTTTGGGCACAGCATCAGCATAGCAGCCTTCCCTTTCCTCACTGGAAATGAAGAGCTTGGAATGATAAGCCCAAAAGGCCTTTCAAGCTCTCATTTTATCAGGGAAGAAGCTAAGCTCTGGACACTTATAGAGGATAAGGAAGGACTTCTCTGTATTAAAAGGTCTCATATGTGCAATCTTCTGGTGACCCAGATGGCCCCTTGAAATGTGTGAGATTACTTTCACCTCCCTCCAATTCATGTATAGAAAAAAGAAGTAGAAAGGATCTTGGAACTCTTTCAGGCAAATTTTTCATCTTAAAGCTGAGGAGTGGAAACATGGTGTACCCATAGAAACAAAGCTCCAGATCTCATTCTGCATTTACTAGTCCTGCGATTTCCAAGCCTCAATCTCCCCACGAATCAAAGGAGAATTTACGAGATAAAGTCATAATTTCTCCCCACCTGGGTGAGAGATGTATGTTCCCCACTACCACTGCCCTGATCATAAAAAGTGGGTACTTCTATCATCAAATACATAGCAGTTTTCATTTATGTCTCTTCCGAGTAGTAAAGAAATGTTGGATATAGTTGTCAAGTATAATTCAAGTATCCTTAACATACAGTGTTATATTAGTTTCAGGTGTACAATATAGTGATTCTACAATTCTATGCATTACTCAGTGCTCATCATCATAAGGGTACTCTTAATCCCCTTTGCCTATTTCACCCATTCCCCCATCCACCTCCCCTCTGGTGACCACCAGTTTCTTCTCTATAGTTAAGTTTGGCTATTTATTTATTTTTATTTTTTCTGTGTTCACTTGTTTTGTGAATTCCAAATATGAATGAAATCATATTGTATTTGTCTTTCTTTGACTGATTATTTTGCTTAGCATTATACCCTCTAGATCCATCCATGTTGTTGCAAGTAGCAAGATTTTATTCTTTTTTATGGCTGAGTAATATTCCATTATATTCATATCTAGATATATGTCTATAGATCTCACATCTTATTTATTCATTCATCATTGATGTATACTTGGATGGCTTCTACATCTTGGCTATTGTATATAATGCTACTATAAACATAGAGATGCACGTATCTTTTCATATTAGTGTTTTCCTTTTCTTTGGGTAAATATCCGGTAATGGAATTACTGGATCATATGGTTTGATGTAGCTTTCTTAATTAAATTTTGATACTGCTGGAAATGTGTTTGTGGAGAAAATTGAGCATTTCTACTTATGCACATGTTTGGTGAAAAAGGTGGGGAGGATAGAGGAAACTTTCTACAGGGCAGTGGTTCTCAAATGCCAGACTTCAACCATCAACATCACCCTGTATCAGAATCACCTAGAGCACCTTTGAAGATCTGAAGTATTAGGCTCTATCCCAGCTTACTCCCTCAGTCTCTGATGGAAACAATGAATTTGTGTTCTTAATGAACATTTTCTGTATCAGTTTAGAGATTTGTTCAGGCTCATGACACAGAAAACTCAAGTGATAATATTTTTAACAGGCTGGAATTAATTTTCCTCTCACATAAAGAAGCTCTATCATATGCAAGGGTGGTATGCTGGCTTCATCATGTTAGGAAGGATCAAGGGTCTTTCTAGCTCGACCCTTGACCCTCTCTCTCATCCTGAAGGTGTCACTGCTGGTTTTATACTTTAAAGAAACTGCTAGAGATCTGTCCATTTTATACACCCTCCAGGCAGAAAGAAAGAGAAAATCAGAGGACAAATGGGCACATGATGGCCAAGCTAATCTTTTCCATAAACTATACCCAATGGCTTCTATTTCCATTTCATTTTCCTGAGTGTTATTTAATGTCTCCACCTCTCTCCCGTCTGCAAGTGAGGCTGAGATATCAGGACTATTTTTTGTCTTAACATGTTGCCACCCACGTTAAAATCAGGATTCTATTAGTAACAAAAAGGGGACAATGGGCATGACAGAGGGAACTGGCAGTTTCTGCCACAGCCTCACACCAGAGTGTATCAGGACTCATACGCTTTTTACTTATTCCTAATTATTTATTTTTGAAACACCAAAACCAATCTATCTCCCAGTTCTGTTGAATTTCTCCTAAAAGTTTTCCAGAAGACATCACAACCCCCACAACCGAGTTCAACTCCACAATCCTAATTAAAAATCCACCTTAAGGGACGCCTGGGTGGCTCAGTGGGTTGAGCCGCTGCCTTCGGCTCGGGTCATGATCCCAGCGTCCTGGGATCGAGTCCCACATCGGGCTCCCTGCTCGTCAGGGAGCCTGCTTCTCCCCTCCCCTCTCTGCCTGCCTCTCTGCCTACTTGTGTGGTCTCTGTCTATCAAATAAATAGATAAAATCTTTTAAAAAAAAAAAATTAAAAAAAAAAATCCACCTTAATCCTTCGTTTTCCCACTTTTAGCACATTTAACATTTGATCTCATGACTCCTCAATGTAATCCTTTGGAGTCTCTGGTCAGAGTGCAAATTTGACCAAGTCAGTCACCTGGATCCCCACCTGCTCTTAGAAGAAAGAAAAACTTCTTAATGACCTACAAAACCTTGCGTGATTTAGGATCTTGCTACTTTGCCATGCTCATTCATCTCTCTCCCTTCTTCCCACTCTCTGTCTACCTGTCTCTGTCTTCACAAATACTGGTGTTATTTAAGTTCCTTAAAAGCACTTTGTTTCTCCTATATGACCCTTTCAGAGCAACTTTACGTGATTTTCTCATTCTTTTTGCCTTTCTTAAAATTCTTTTCCCTCCCTTCAAAAGAGTAAAAATTACCAAATGCCTGCTCTTTCTTGTACATTTGGTGAAGAGTAACTGAAGAAAGCTTGATGTGTACTCTTAGAATCATAGGTCCCTGCCTTTTCAAACGTGTGGTTTTTCCTTTATTTCTTTGATTATTTTATTAAAAGCTATTTCCACTACTACTCCATGAGTTCCCTAATAGCAGGGACTATATCTGAGTTTTTACTCCTTAATCCTCAGCACCAAAATATCTTAGGCATTAAGATAATCAAATCTCCTTCTTCTCCTTTCTATTATTTGCTTATTTAACATCCTTCCTTTATTTTAAGCATCCTCAAAGATAATATTGATAATATAGCAATGAAAGGACAAAAAACAAACACATGGCTGAGTCTCTCAGATTGTAACCTGTGGGACTTTGGAGGTTTATGGGTAAATTCCCAGAGCTAAGTAGGGGTTGACAAACTACAGCCCACAGGTCAAACCTGGCTGCCACCTGTCTTTGTAAATTAAGTCTTACTGGGAAAAGAGCCATGCCCACTTATTTGTTCATTGACTCTGGATGCTTATACTGTGACAGCAGAGTTGGGTATCTGCTCAGAGATAAGACTTCAAAACCTAACATATTTACTATTGGATCCTTTACAGAAAAAAAAGTCTGGCAACCCCTGAAAATGGGAATTACTTGAGAATTTTTAGATTTGTGGAGTTTTCTGTTTGATGACAACAAAATAAAACAATAATAGCATATTTCTAACAATCTGTATGACCAACTTAGAATACTCCCCTTGGGGAAAAAAAAAAGAATACTCCCCTTGGTTTTGATACTTTTGTTCCTTATGTCACTTTTCCTAAATTAAAGACAAATGAATTAATGGCATTTTACAAATAAAGACATCACAGTTGTTTATATGGAGAAAATGGCTTGGGAAATTTTGGTTATGATATGGCACATGGTACTATACACAGGCCAGACGCCCAAGAACCTATGTTACCATGGTTACCACAATGTTTCCATTGGAAAAGGGAGAGTCATTCCCACTCAATGTTAGAATATATCAACATGCAATTCAGTAGATTTAAGAGTAGCAGTAAATGTGTAATATGTGTTTCTTTCCAGTGGTGAATTTTGGGTGCTTTATTACATTTTTTACTTTGCTTTTGTAAAGTGGCAAGTTAAAAGACTATTTTTGAATAGGAAAAGTAGATGTACTCTGAACAACTGATTATAGTAATTCAGACAATAGTACATGAAGTTCCAAATCATTTCAGTCCAGTGAGTTATTGAACTACACATATCTCTAGTATTCCTCTAATGAGCCTACACCAATCCTCTAGTTTCAACAAAAGATCATCCTTCATGTTATTTGAACTTGAATTTGATTGATTTTATATTTTGTTTGCATCTTTTGTTTGGTGTGGTAATTGTGTAAGACCTATGAGCCTAAAACATTTATACTGAGCTTCATTTTGGTGTATATTATGGCATCATAATATTTAAAAGAAATAGTATGAGAGTGGTTCCTTATATGAAGATCTGTAACTTACTCAATTTTGAGAAACACTGAATGCACCTGTTATTGAGGTCTAGGATCTGACTCTGGAAGAAGCTGGTAACACCAGCTTATGTTTCATAAGAAGATAATTGTGCCTGCCAGACATATCCACTCATTCATTAATCACTCATTCTTCAGGTATTTTTTGAGCATCTCCTAATGGCTTATACATTTTAAGAAACTGGCCACTGAGACTAATGAGATTAAGTTCCTGATCTCAGGAGCACCAAGTCTAGTTTGAAAAACAACACAAATGATTCTACTATGAGGTAGTAATGACAGTGTAGATAAGTATGTAAAGTGGGAACAGAGAGAGGCTCCCTTGAAGACCTGGGGGTGTCCTTTCGCTTCATTTGATTATGGTAGTTAGTAGGTAATTCAGAGTGACACTTTTCAGTCTTCTCATTCTATGTGATATTCACTCGTGAAACACTTAAGGAAATGCTGTGTAAATTGGTTCTTAAAGAATGAATAGAAGTTACTTAAGTAAAGTCAAGGGAGGAAGGGAGCACATTGACAGCAGAAGGGTTCTTCCCTTGGCTCGAGGGGGAGCAGTGGATGAATATGTCAAGAAAAGTCTCAGATCGGGGCGCCTGGGTGGCTCAGTGGGTTAAAGCCTCTGCCTTTGGCTCAGGTCATGATCCCAGGGTCGAGCCCTCTGCTCAGGAGGGAGCCTGCTTCCTCCTCTCTCTCTGACTGCCTCTCTGCCTGCTTGTGATCTCGATCTCTCTGTGTTAAATAAATAAATAAAATCTTTAAAAAAAAAAAGAAAAGAAAAGTCTCAGATCATGCCATTTTTACACTCTCAGTATACCCTAAATATACTAAGATAGCCTCAAACTAGCTTAATACTCAGCATGAAGAGACACTAGATGCTGGGATTAAGGAGATTTAGGTAGCCATGGAGCCTTGCATCTTAAAGAGGGTGATAACGGGTTACCCACTGTGTCAGCCTCAGGCACCATCTTGCAGTCTGCAAAAAGTTTCCTTTCAGGAGCGCCCCCCCGCCCAGACACCTATTTCCTTTCTATGTCTATGTCTACAACTTAAGCTCCTTGCCAGGGTAAATATCAGCTCTGTTGGAAAGTGGCTCGCAGGGTCAGAGGGGGAGAACCACAAGAGGGCGCTGCTCTCTTCAGTCTGTGGCTTGACACAAATTCATCTTCCATTTCTGAACACGTCTCCTTTTTTTAGAGCCTGTGAGATGAACTTGCAGGGCAGTTTGTCTCGCTAAACACATGAACCCAGATTTTCTAAAAGAGTTCACTAAAGGATCAAGAAACTAGAGGAACGGCCCTCTCAGCTTTGGAAGTATCCCCAGATAAAACCTTCTGCTGCTTCTCCACAAGCCATGCTGTCTATTTCCTACTCAGGACTTGTAATCTTGCTGATACTAAGTAAGTAACATTTATTCAAAATTCCCAAGATGTTCTATTCTTTGGTTTTAGGATGACTTTTTTTTTAACCCTTCCTAAAATGGAAACTATCCTTCTTATATTATCAATATAACAAAGTCTTTACTTCTTTTTCCCCTAGGAGGGACCAGTGGAGACACGGTGACCCAGACAGAAGGTTCTGTTACCCTCCCTGAGGGGACACCGTTGACCCTGAACTGCACCTACCAGAGCAGCTACTCAGTTTTTGTTTTCTGGTATGTCCAGTATCAAAACAAAGAGCCCGAGCTCCTCCTGAAGAGCTCATCAGAAAACCAGAAGATAGAGAATCATGGTTTTCAAGCCAGACTTAAGAGTGATAAGTCCTTCCACCTGGAGAAACGCTCCGTGCAAATGTCAGACTCGGCCGTGTACTACTGCGTGCTGGGAGACACAGTGAGAGCAGCAGCAGGGGGAACTGAGCGCAAACCCAAAGGGGCACAGGGGGTGCCTGGGTGAGGGCAGGCTGGAGGGCAGAAAGATGATTTCTCTGGAGTCAGTGTGCTGGGCTGGACACAGCTAGAGGGGAAGGAACGAATTCCAGCTCGGATGCCTCCGTACTCAGGAACCCTAGTGTTACTCTGAGCTAGGAATGGAAAGAGGCCATCTAGGTGAAAACATAGGTTATAGATATGCTTGTAAATAGAATCCTATAGTATATAGCCTTTTGTGTCTGGCTTCTTCACATAGCATCATCTTCTCAAGGTGTATCTATGGATCAATTACTTTGTTACTTTTATGGCTGCACAGTAATCCATTGTATGGACACCTCATATTTTCTTTATCCATTCATCCATTGATGGGCATTTTGGTTGTTTTCATTTTTTGGCTATTATGAATAAGGCTGCTATGAACATTCATGTATGGAGCTCTGCTCTTTTAAACTCTAATACATTGTAAGTTAGAGGTTTCTGGGTATTTTTGGTTTTTTGATTTTGCTTTTTTTTGCTACTAACATTTCTTTGTGGATATAAAATGAAAAAATATATGAGAAAGTGCTCCTTACAAATAACGATTTATACCAAAGTAAGATATTATTATTTTAAGGTATATCTATAGTCATTAAAGAAAATTTCTAAGATACTCATATGTGCAAGTTATTTTAATAAGTATTGGGAATACAGTTTAGGTAACAGAGTTTCCTGTCTTAGAATTTTATAACACAGCGCATTAAAATACTGTTTAAGTCCTAAAATAATGTTATTTTCACAAAGCATTTTATTCATGCACTGACTTCTATTTGTTCCCAAATATTTATGGTGCTTACAGTTTTATGGGCATTAGGCTAGGCACTTTAAATTCCTCTCCACCTCTCTCTAGATACTACCAAATTCTCATTTTACAGATGACAAAATTGAGGTTTAGAAATGTTAAGTGACTTAAGGTTACAAAACCAGCTAGGAGCAGAAGTTGGTCTAGGCCCAAATCTGATGCGAGACCAATATTCTTAATTGATTGAGCTAATTGATTGAGCCTTCTAGAAATCTGTCTTTTTTTTTTCTCCCAGAATACTATTGTGATTTTAGATTTCATAATTGTTGATGTTTTCATTTGGTGGAAAAGAACCTAATGCAATAGTAAAAGCTGTAGTTTACTCAACTGGCAATCACAGGAGTCTATATTCATGCTTACTGAAGACAAAAACACAGTCACCATCTTTAAGTTCTTGAACCACAAGGTTGCTCATACACTGTCTGACTGAATAGCCTGGCTATTCGAGGAGTCATCGCTGAGTCCCAGGGACTGTTATCAGGAGATACACAGGTATTTAGCATGGAAATGGGGGCTATATTTTCCAAATACAAACAAAAATACTGGATGTGGCAAATACATCTAGTCATTGACTGCAGGACACAATATTTTTGCTTTTGCTATAGTGTAATATCTCATTTAAAAATTCTTTTTCAAATAATTAGTAAATGCAGGTATAATGTCAATATGATGTGAAAGTTTTGATTCTCATGGATTTTTTCCAAACACATTAATAATTATTTCACATCAAAGAACTATGAGGGGCAAGTTTCTCACTACAAGAAAAGCTCAACTCTACTTTAGTGTCAGCTGAGTTTGTTTTAGTGGTTTTAAGAATTTCTAGGGTTTTTAAGGTAAAGTTACCGGATGAAGCTGAGAGTGAGAATAAAAGGACCATAGAGCTATCCTTACCTCTTGTGTTAACAATTCTGATTTATGAAGATTAATAACATTAAAAATTTTGAAGAACCAACTCTCAAAGAGACACATATTCTCATGGACCTAGATCTAGAGAGGCAAAACACAAAAGTCCCAACATTTAAGGCTGTGAAGAATTTACTGACTATAATGCAAGGGCCAAATGCCAACAGGTATTGAACTCTGCTGCTATTTTTGCTAAAATTTCTATTGTTTTTGATAATGCTGTGGCTACAAAGTTGTATATTTTTAATTATGGTTTTCCACCATAATTTATATGTGTAGTTTAGAAGAGCAGGGGCATTTCAGAAATATGTGTATTGAGTTATAACAGAAACTCCTAAGCTTAGGCCCTGAGTAGAATTTTCTAGACAGTAGCTCCTGTGTCTACTCAGAGGTAGGCAGGGCCACTTTATTTCCCTTAACTAAATAATTTAAAGTATATTTCTGTATATTTGCTGATAGTCTAAAGAAGAAATGTTCTAAGACGTGAGCAATACTCACACTAGCCTTCAAATTGTATTGGTTTCAACCTTGAGCACTACCAGAATAAACATCAGTAAAGTTCCACATATCAAGACAAAAGCTAACAAGGAAATGGCACTTTCCCCTGAGGAAATATTCAACTAACAGGTAAGTTGAGAGACACTAAATCTTTCTAGGTTATGGTGGGGTTTTTTCCCCTCTTATTTTAAGAGTATGTAAATATTTTTTGATATACCTGAAATATGACTGATGGATGAATTTTCCCCAAGATGAGGCCATAGTTGGCAAAGAGGATACTCTCATCCTGTATCCAGTTAAAATGCAAGCTGTCTTGGGAGTGAGGTGAGCTTTCTAACCTGCTTCAAGAAACTAGGAGAAAGTATCATCCACTCCCAGAGCACGAGATAGTCTCTCACTCCTCTGCTCATCAACAGGAATATGGATAGTACTTTGGTCACTGACCTGTGTCTCTACTAATAGTGTTCCCATTGCACCAGATGTCCTCTCTGCCTCTTTGTGGCCAACAAACTGTCTATATACACCTCTGGGGATCATACTTTCTGGAAGGAAAATGGGGAGCACGGCAGGTGACAAAAGATATGCTTTGCTGCTGGGATATATGGCCTAGGCATCAAATCACTGCCATTTCATCATTTCTTAAAATGTAGAGTAGTCTTGGAGAATAGATAGTCACCCTTCTTACCTTACAAGGCCTAGGTCTCCTTCCTAACACAATAGATGTAATCCCTCCTCTAAACTTTCCAATCATGGGATGCCTGAGTGGCTCAGTTAGTTAAGCATCTGCCTTCAGTTCAGGTCACAATGCTGGGCTCCATCATCCCGCTCCCTCCTCAGCGGGAACTCTGCTTCTCCCTCTCCCTCTGCTGTCCACCCTGCCCTGCTTATGCTTGTGTTCTCTCTCTATCTCTCTCTCTCTCACACTCTCTGTCAAATAAATAAATAAAATATTCATTAAAAATGTTTAAAAAATCAAATAAATAAACTTTCCAATCACTCCTTAAGCCTTCTTGGTACTTGCCACTTGATACCTTGTCTTGTGGTCCTGAAAATTCATATCTAGAACGATGCTACAAACAGAGTGGGTAAAGTGAAGAAGATACGAAGTGTCTACAAGAGCATGGAGCAATGGGAGTTCTCAGATGCCAATGGAGGCAACGTGAACAACCTTGCGAACCATTTGACAACACCTACTGAAGCTGAACATATACATAACCTGTGATCCAGCAATAACACTTGTTGGTATATGCCCAATAAAAAATGTGACCCCCATTCATTTAGGATCGATGTACAAGAATAAGAACACATACAGCATCAATAATTGTAGGACCCTTAAGCTATAAAACAACCCAACAGCAATTTCAAGGATAAATAAATTCTGATAACAGACTACACAGCAAGAGAATGAATAAGCTTGCTATATGCTCAATATGGAATGAATCCCACAAATATGACTAGTGAAAAATGTCAGACACAAAAGAAGCTCAAAAATCAGTCAGACTAATCTAAGAAATGATTAGTCAGGAGAGTAGAAGCGGTGGTTATCTTTATGGAGAGATAATGACTCAGAGATTGAACAAAGGAGGTTTCTAAGATATTGATAACATCCAGGACTTCAATCTGGGTGTTAGTACTATGGGTGAGTTCACTCTGTGAGAATGCACCAAGCCCTACACTTAAGTTTTGTTTATGTACATATAATACACTTTAATAAAATTTTTAAAGGTATACATTATTTCTCCATTAACTGGGTTCTGAGAACACAATACATAGTCAATCTATTTTCATATCCTCATTGCCCCTCACACTATGCCCTCATTTAACAGATGCTTAATAAAGGTTTGCTCAGTAAGACTGAGCTACTTTGGATACATATTTGCAAAGATTCTTTGCTCCCAGTTCCGGGAATACAACATGCCAGGTGGACTTGAACTTCCTTCTAGTGTTTGCTTCTCTAGAGGACTACCCAAGTTGAGACACTTAGCGGCTCACATCCAGTTTTCTGTAACAGCCTTTGAACTAGCCTTCCTCTTACCAGGGTCTCCTCCCTGGATCCTACTCCATATCTCACAGGATAATTTATCTTTTTTAAAATACATGGTATTGATCACAGCAATCCTCTGTTTAACAACCTTCAGTGACCATCGTTTGTTTGCAGTATTAAGGTTAAAGCTCTCGGTATGACTCTCAGTGGCCAGTTTTGTCAGGAACTTTCTGCTTCAGCAGATTAAGTCTGACTCAAGAATGAAGTTGGGGAACATGCACTGTACTCTTTAAATAGTCGGGCCTACAGTCTGATTCTCCCATGATCACCTCTAACTGAGTGCTTGCCATTTCCACTCCTCCCAATCCTAGAGATCATCTCAGATCATTCCTGCCTCATGAAGAATTTCCTGGTCATTCCAGCTCACAGTGACCTTATCTTTCCTGTTAAAGCCCTGCCACTAATTATTGCCTCTGATAAATTACCTGATATTTTTAAAATATTTCAATTGTACCACATAACTTTACAATGCATTTTCATAAGCATTATCTCATTTGCCCCTCATCATAATGTGAGCAAGCCATGGAACAGAGAGTTAATCTCATTTTCCAGTTTAAAAGCCCTAAGTTTCAGAGAGGTGAGGTGACTTAAACCAGTGTACTCAGCCAAGGGTACACCCCAGGCTCATCCAAGCTCTCTATACTGAATTACCCGGCTGTGGATTTATATAATATCACCCCAGAAAGATTATACATTTTTTGAAATGTGCTTACACTTTTGTATCCTTCAAGCACTGGGCAAGGCATTTAGGGGCTCTGCAAATCTAAGTTCTTCTACCCCCACATTGTCCCCACTCAGCACAAGGACTGATAAAAACATACTACTTTGGCTCTATGAGACTTCTGCAGCAAAAGCTGAAGAAACACATCATTCCATCTTCAAAATATTTAGCTTTAGGGAGTAGGGAGAAGGGAGGAGCCCTTCTAAGACCAGGCAGTCTTAATTTTACCTCTGTATCCTAGGCTGTAAATTGAGAAAAAAAAAAAAAGGTTCAAAGGAAGCCAGTAGAAGTAGTAGCAATGAACTTCAAGAACCTCAATTTAATCACAATAAAATGAATTTCAAATTGATTGCATTCCAGATACCATCTCTCAAATAATTCAACTTTCAGGCAAAATGGAGAACTTTTCGATTCTGAAACTTGGTTTTAAAAATTTTAAGATATATCAATAAAAAACTTAATTTTATTTATGCCATGGGTAGACAATACTAAATCTTTCCGGAAGCAAGTCAGAGAACTAATGTGATGAAATGAGAGGGGAGAAGGTTTTAGGCTATGTTTACACACGAACCCTGAAGGTAAATACTTCCTTAATATTCTGGACTCCTCCACACTGGGTATTAGACACCTGAGCAGCAAAGGTTAAACATCTTGATAAACAGGCCAAAGAAAGGGTTAGGGAGACAGAAAAGGAAAAATAAATCAAACACTAGAAATAAGATATTCAAACAGGTTTTATTCACCCAGTGATAAATGCATCAGCTATCTATTACCTGTCTGATCCCCCATTCCACCTGCCTAGGCCTGGGCTACAGGGAGTACAGGCAGGAAATAGAATTTACTCTACTTATCTGATCCTCACCAACTGAAAGCAATTTGAGATAGGAATCACATCTTGTTTTGGTTTATATGCTTTTCATGGCATTTTGCACATCATAGATAACTGCAAATTTCCAGAATGAAGGCTTGAGCTTAGGGATTCCTGAACATGCAGAATAGATTAAGAGCAGCTAGGTGATGTGCTTAGCTAGAGAACCTTGCCAACATAACTCTACTCAAGACCTTAATTTTAGTAAGAGTTAAAATAAAGTTAATTTTAATTGGTGACACAAATCTATTCAAAGTGAATATTTATCATCTGAAGAAGAAGAAGAATCATTCTTATATTCACTATTTGATCATAGTAATTTTTATTATATAAAAGACACTATCCCTCAGAGCCTATGTAAGAAAATATCACAGCTGTCTGTTTGCAATAAAAAAAGTCCCAATGCCTAAAAATTATGTAAGCAGGGAACACTATTTTGACTTCTTACTACAATACAATCATACCCTGCATAAAGCAAACCCAATCTACAGAAATAGAGAAGTAACAAGCTATGGGAGTGACCCTTTTTAAATCTGCTGGGTTTGTTTCACTAGCACAAGTAATTACAAAGGAAACTAGACAAACAAACCAACAGACACTGAGACCTTAATTGACATTCTTGAATTCTATAATAAAATAACAAAGCAGCAGGCAGCTAAATACTATATGCATGCCTCTGGAATGAAGAGAACCTGGCTAAGAATATCAAACGTCTAAACCTGGCTTTCTAAAAGAAAATACTGGGTGCCTGGGTGGCTCAGCTGGTCAAACGTCCAACCCAAAAATATGACACAGGTGTTGGAATGATCAGAAATGTGCTTTAAAATAATTATGGTAGAGGTGCCTGGGTGGCTCAGTTGGTTAAATGGTTCAAATCTTGATTTTGGCTCAGGTCATGATCCTAGAGTCCTGGGATCAAGCCCTGTATCTGGCTCCCTCTTGGATGGGCAGCCTGCTTCTCCCTCTCTACTGCTTGTGCTCTCTTGTGTGTTCTTTCTCTCAAATAAATAAATAAAATCTAAAAAAAAATTATTTCTCCCCTTCGGTCCCATCCTCCCACTCACGCTTGCTCGCTCTCTCTCTCTCTCAAAAAACAAGTAAGTAAAGTAAAGTAAAATAAAATAATTATGGTAAAAATGCCAAAGGATTTAATAGAAAATGTAAACAATACATATGGGATGATGTAGAAATTTAGGAGAGGTTAGAAATATGTATTATAAAAAGGAAGTGATTGGGGCACCTGGGTGGCTCAGTGGGTTAAGCCTCTGCCTTCAGCTCAGGTCATGATCTCGGCGTCCTGGGATCAAGCCCCACATCGGGCTCTCTGCTCAGTGGGGAGCCTGCTTCCCCTCTCTCTCTCTGCCTGCCTCTCTGTCTACTTGTGATCTCTGTCTGTCAAATAAATAAATAAAATATTTTTTAAAAAAAGGAAGTGATTTAAATGAGCTAAAGAGAAACTTGGTGATAACAGAAGAAAAGATCAGTGAAGTTGAAGACAGGTCAATAAAATTATCTCAACTGAAAGAACAAGAACCATATGATACTCTCAATAGATGCTGAAAAAGCATTTGACAAAGCACAGCATCCCTTCCTTATCAAAACTCTTCAAAGCGTAGGGATAGAGGACACATACCTCAATATTATCAAAGCCATCTATGAAAAACCCACCGCAAGTATTCTCAATGGAGAAAAACTGAGAGCTTTTCCACTAAGGTCAGGAACACGGCAGGGACGTCCGTTATCACCACTGCTATTCAACATAGTACTAGAAGTCCTAGCCTCAGCAATCAGACAGCAAAAAGAAATTAAAGGCATCCAAATCGGCAAAGAAGTCAAACTATCACTCTTTGCAGATGATATGATACTATATGTGGAAAACCCAAAAGGCTCCACTCCAAAACTGCTAGAGCTTGTACAGGAATTCAGTAAAGTGTCAGGATATAAAATCAATGCACAGAAATCAGTTGCATTTCTTTACACCAACAACAAGACAGAAGAAAGAGAAATTAAGGAGTCAATCCCATTTACAATTACACCCAAAACCATAAGATACCTAGGAATAAACCTAACGAAAGAGGCAAAGAATCTATACTCAGAGAACTATAAAGTACTCATGAAAGAAATTGAGGAAGACACAAAGACATGGAAAAATGTTCCATGCTCATGGATTGGAAGAATAAATATTGTGAAAATGTCTATGCTACCTAAAGCTATCTACACATTTAATGCAATGCCTATCAAAATTCCATCCAATTTTTTCAAAGAAATGGAACAAATAATCCTAAAATTTATATGGAACCAGAAAAGACCTTGAATAGCCAAAGGAATATTGAAAAAGAAAACCAAAGTTGGTGGCATCACAATTCCCGACTTCAAGCTCTACTACAAAGCTGTCATCATTAAGACAGTATGGTACTGGCACAAAAACAGACGCATAGATCAATGGAACAGAATAGAGAGCCCAGAAATAGACCCTCAACTCTATGGTCAACTAATCTTCGACAAAGCAGGAAAGAACATCCAATGGAAAAAAGATAGCCTCTTCAACAAATGGTGTTGGGAAAATTGGACAGCCACATGCAGAAAAATGAAATTGGACCATTTCCTTATACCACACACGAAAATAGACTCAGAATAGATGAAGGACCTCAATGTGAGAAAGGAATCCATCAAAATCCTTGAGGAGAACACAGGCAGCAACCTCTTCGACCTCAGCCGCAGCAACTTCTTCCTAGGAACAACGCCAAAGGCAAGGGAAGCAAGGGAAAAAATGAACTATTGGGACTTCATCAAGATCAAAAGCTTTTGCACAGCAAAGGAAACAGTCAACAAAACCAAAAGACAACTGACAGAGTGGGAAAAGATATTTGCAAATGACATATCAGATAAAGGGCTAGTATCTAAAATCTACAAAGAGCTTAGCAAACTCAACACCCAAAGAACAAATAATCCAATCAAGAAATGGGCAGAGGACATGAACAGACATTTCTGCAAAGAAGACATCCAGATGGCCAACAGACACATGAAAAAGTGCTCCATATCACTGGGCATCAGGGAAATACAAATCAAAACCACAATGAGATACCACCTCACACCAGTCAGAATGGCTAAAATGAACAAGTCAGGAAATGACAGATGCTGGCGAGGATGTGGAGAAAGGGGAACCCTCCTACACTGTTGGTGGGAATGCAAGCTGGTGCAACCACTCTGGAAAACAGCATGGAGGTTCCTCAAAAAATTGAAAATAGAGCTACCTTATGACCCAGCAATTGCACTACTGGGTATTTACCCTAAAGATACAAACGTCGTGATCTGAAGGGGCACGTGTACCTATGTTTATAGCAGCAATGCCCACAATAGCCAAGTTATGGGAAGAACCTAGATGTCCATCAACAGATGAATGGATAAAGAAGAAGTGGTATATATATACAACGGAATACTATGCAGCCATCAAAAGAAATGAAATCCTACCATTTGCGACGACATGGATGGAACTAGAGGGTATTATGCTTAGCAAAATAAGTCAATCGGAGAAAGACAACTATCATATGATCTCCCTGATATGAGGAAGTGGAGATGCAACGGGGGTGGGGGTTAAGGGGGTAGGAAAAGAAAAAATGAAACAAGATGGGATCGGGAGGGAGACAAACCAAGAGACTCTTAATGTCATAAAACAAACTGAGGGGGTGGTGGGGAGGGGGGTTGGGAGAGGGTGGTGGGGTTACATTATATGTTTAAATAAAAATAAAATAAAAAATTTTTAAAAAGATCAGCAAAAAAAATTATCTCAACTGGAATAATAAAGGTAAAATGGTAATAATAAATAAATAGAACAAACTTTTGAGATCTGAGGGACATAACAAATGGCCTATCGTGTATAATCAAAAATTCCCACAAGGAAGGGAAAGAATGGAGCAAAAAATATATATTTGAAGAGATAATGGCTGAGAACTTTCACATTTTTCTCAATTAACGTATAATGTATTAATTGTGTCAGGGGTACAGGTCTGTGATTCCTCAGTCTTAGTCAATTCACAAACCCTCACCATAGTACATACCCTCCCTAATGTCAAAAACTTTCACATTTGAAGAAAGCTGTTAATGGACAGATTAAAGAAGGTCAGAGAATCCCAGGTGTGAAAAATACAAAGGAGTCCCCATCTAGGCACATCACAGACAAAATTCTGGAAAAAAAAAAAACAAAACTTAAGTGAAGATCAGATCTTAAAAAGCAGTCAAAAGAGAAAGATAGACCATTATCTGCATGTAGGAACAAGGATACAAATGATAATTGACTGGCTACTAAAAACAGTAGAAACGAGAAGACAATAAAACAACATTTTCAAAGTGCTGAAAGAATCAAAATACGATCTCCTAGAATTCTCTCATTTGCAAAAATATCCATTAAAAATAAAGGCAAAATAAATATACTTTCAGAGAGGCAAAATCAAGGATTGTTTGTCTCCAACTGATGTGCAGTTCCAGAGATGTTGAAAGTCTTCATGTTATCATATGGAAATGCAGATTTGCAAAAAGAAATGAAGACTATCCGAAAGGGTAGATACCTAAGTAAATTTTTTTAAGTTTTGTTGGTAATTATAATAACTTCACTTACTTTAAAAAGCTACTATTCCTGGGGTGCTTCAGTGACTCAGTTGGTTGAGCATTAGACTCTTGATTTTGGTTCAGGTCATGATCTCAGAGTCGTAGACCAAGCCCCATGTGGGGCTCCACACTGGGCATGTAACCTGCTTATGATTCTTTCTCCCTTTCCCTCCACCTCTCCCTAACCCCAGTTTACTTGCTCTGTTACTCTCTTTCTCTCTCTCTCTCTCAAAAAAAAAAAAAAAAACTTTCTTTAAAACAACATAAAAACAATGTGTTGTGATCTTACAGCATATTCAGATGCAGCAAGAAGACATTTTCTTCATAAAGGGAAATAATTTTACTTGAAAACAAGAAGCTAGGACAAATTAAGATGTTCATTTTAATCTCAAGTGGTACTCCTAAAATTTGCACAAAACAGCAGAGAATATCTTTGAGACCTCAGAGCAGGCAGCGGTTTCTTGGCACAGTACAAAATATACTAACCATAAAAGAAAGTTTGAGAAGTAGGGCATGAGCAAAATTTAAAATTTCTACTCATCAAACAACAATAGTAAGAAAATCAATAAACTATCTAAAGTCTAGACAGAAGTATTCCAGAAAGAAGTATTTGGAAAACAATTATTTCCAGAATATAAAAAGAACCCTCATAAATCAACAATAAAAAGATAACACAATAATAAAATACACAAACAGGATGACTAGTAAGAACGTAAAATGTGCTCAACACTATTAGTCATTAGGGAGATTCTGATTAAATTCATATGCAGATGCTATTTGCCCCCCCCCACACACACACACTAAAAGGCCTAAAAAAACCATGGGACAACTTCAAATATTGGCAAAATCATGGAGCAACTGGACCTTCCATGCACTGCTGGTAGAAGGGAAGTTGGTACCATCACTGTGGGGAACGGCTATGGCCCAACAAGTCCTCAAATAGATATTTACTGAAGAGACGTGAAAACACAGCCCAACAAATGACCCATACAAAAATGTTTGTTGTGGGCTTACTCATATTTGCCACAAACTGGAGACGACCGAAATGTCCATGAACAGAAGAATAGGTAAACAATTAATGGTATGTAAGGAATCTTACTCTGCAGTAGAAAGGAATGAACCACTGACTGATACACACAAAAACAGGATGGATTGCTAAAATCTATAGTAACTGACAGAAGCCAGGTCCTTCCTTCCAAATGCTGTATGATTCCATCTAGATGAAATTCAAGAACAGAAAAAAATGAAGCTTGCTTGAAAGTAGAAAGGCGGTTTCCGCCGGGGAGGACAAGTTTGACTGGAGAAGGTCACAAGGGGACTTCCTGGGGTTAAGTAAATGTTCTCGATTTTGTTTGTGTGGTGATTACATGGGTATATAAAATTCTCAGACTCATTAAAATGAACATATAGAGACGGTGCATTGTTTTGTAAAGAAGTTATTTCAATAAAAAGAACCAAGATAAATAAAATAACCCATACATGGAGAAGTGTGCACCTGAATAATTACAGAGCTAGGTGAATTGTCACATACTGGAAACACCCAAGTAACCAGCACCAATATGGAAAAACAGGACATTACCCACATACTAAGCCACTCCTGTACCTTCCCCCTGTCTCTACCACCCTTGGTAACAACTATCCTGACATCAACTGGACAGAATAGTTTTCTCTGCTTTTGTACTCTGTGAAAACAGAATCATTAACATGTACTCTCATAGCTGGCTTCTTTTATATAATCTTACCTTTGTGAGATTTATTCCTATAATTAAGTGTAGCTGCAGAGATCTTTATTCTGAGAGCTGTATTCCATTTTGTATAATCATCTCATTTGTATATATTTAGCCTTTCAGCATAGTCTTTTGTCGCTTCCTAGTCTTGGGTGGTTGTCAGAAAGGTTGGGAGTATGCTGTAATCACAGCAGACAAAACACAGCTGTTCTGTAACAATTAAAAAATACAAATAAATTTCTGCAACACCTACAGGACATTGGACAAATTAATTTTCTCTGTACACATTTTATTTAACTGTGGTTCACTTTTTTTATTGAAGTATAGTTTTTTTCTACAATGAAGTGCATAGATCAGTCCAGTGTGTCTTGAGAGTTATATATACCCAAGGAACAAAACAATATATAAAATATTTCCTTCACCTCAGAAGTCCCCTTGTGCCTCCCTCCAGTCAAACTTCTCCTCTTGGAGATAACTATTTTCTGATAGTTGGACCATCCTGGATGCCTAAAAAACTCTCTTTTCTCACAATATAACATGGATGTTAGACGTCACTAAATTGATACATTCACTTCAGGAAGAGAAAAGAAATAGGTGATTAAAAGCTGCAGTTGACTGAATCCCAGTCATAAATCAGCACATTGATGCCAAGCAAATCAGACACCGACTTCCTCACTATAAAAATAGGAAGCTATAGAGCTACTGTTTCTAGTGAAAGCTTCTGAGCCACAGCTGCTGCTGCAGAAAGCTGAAGAGGTATTTGCAATTTTTGAGTGGCTACATTTTTGATATAAGAAAATAAGAATGTGTAGTCTGGTGAATTTGACCTTATTTCAACTGGAGGGTGCAATATTTGAAAGCAAGATTTTTCTGACACACTTACTATTGACTACTGTTAGACACGTGCTACTGGCCAAATTTTGTCAATCACAAAACTTGCTGTGATAGCATTAAACAGACAAGGAACTTTATCCAGTGGAAATTTCCTCAGAACCCAATGCTTTGGAGGGCAAGAAGAAAAGTTACGACAATTGAGGGTGAATAGTTTTCGCTTCTTGTCTGGAAGAAAAATCTGTGAGTATATTTTATTTTTTTTTAAAGATTTTATTTATTCATTTGACAGAGAGAGATCACAAGTAGGCAGAGAGGCAGGCAGAGAGAGGGGGAAGCAGGCTCCCCGCTGAGCAGAGAGCCCGATGCGGGGCTCGATCCCAGGACCTGGGATCATGACCTGAGCTGAAGGCAGAGGCTTTAACCCACTAAGCCACCCAGGCGCCCCTGTGAGTATATTTTATTGTAGACTTTGGCTAGAGATTTTTTTTTAAAAAAGCATACACTGGGGCGCCTGGGTGGCTCAGTGGGTTGGGGCCTCTGCCTTCGGCTCAGGTCATAATCTCGGGGTCCTGGGATTGAGCCCCGCATCGGGCTCTCTGCTCTTGGGGGAGCCCCGCATCAGGCTCTCTCTGCCTGCCTCTCTGCCTGTGATCTCTGTCAAATAAATAGATAAAAATCTTTAGGAAAAAAAAAGCATACACTGTACAAAAAAATGGATGACTATTTGTCCTCAGAAGTCACCATAATCATAAGGAATTCTATTTCTTTTGAAATTTACCAGTCCATCATAGGTGCACAGGCTGAAGACGGCAAATGGTTGCATCCTTAATGTCCTACAGTTCAATTTAACTCATATACATGTCCAGATATAATGGTTGCGAATTAAATTACAAAAAGACTAAATAAACAAGTTAGACTCCGTCCCCACCATGTATACAAGCCACACATGACACAAGCCCACGGATAGTAAATGGTATTTCCTGTTGTGGCACAGAAGCTTCTTACAGCTCAGTAATGGTGTATGCGCCCTGTGAGGCACAGGGCAGGCATTTAGATCTGAATTTGAGGCAGAGCACAGCACATTTCACTCAGAGGAAGTGCTCCAACATGCTACTCCCCAGCCTGCTGAGAGTAGTGATAGCCTCCATCTGCCTTGGTAAGGCTAGTAAGGATGGCCACAGACATAGATTCAAGCTCCTCTGAGTCCTGAGTCCAGGGCTAGAGGCAGGTGGGGTTATTATTGTCTGGTAGTGTTTAGGAGGGAAAATAATGGGCAGGGAAATCAGAACTCTCAGTCCTACATGAATTCCTTAAAACCCTAGGGATACAACCAGAGGAATCAGCCTAATTCTCTATTTTTTCTTTTTGCAGGATCCAGCATGACACAGAAGGTAACTCAAGCCCAGCCTGCCATTTCTATGCTGGAGAATGAGACTGTGACTTTGGATTGTGTATACGAAGTTAGTGGTTTGACTTATTATTTATTCTGGTACAAACAACCACCAAGTGGGGAAATGATTTTCCTTATTCATCAGGAGTCATACAAGGAGCAGAATGCAACAGAGGGTCGGTATTTTCTGAACTTCCAGAAATCAGACCGTTCCATCAGCCTCACCATCACAGCATTACAGCTTGCGGACTCAGCAGTGTATTTCTGTGCTCTGAGAGACACCACAGTGATGCAGCACCAGTGGGAGCCCCACAAAAACCTCAGATCTCCACAGGAGGCATCCCCCAGCTCTGAACACCTGGGGGGTGGCGAGTGGAAGGAAGAAGCAGGGGCTGCACCTGTGGCGGTGGGGGTTCCGAGGTGGATGCTTCACTCGAAGGAAAATGCTATTTCTCTAGCTCAGAGAGCATATTGAACAGTGTCATTCAACAAAAGCATCTTTATCTTCAATTCTTTACCTACCTTGCAATAGATCATTTAGCAACAGATTAAAAGAAATTTGTTGGTGATGATTACATTAGAATGGAAGATCCAAAATCTAAATGGCTTCCCTGTTTCAATCCATAGTGCCAAAGGCGGTTGGTCATATGGTACCTAAATCTGTCTTGGTGTTGGAAAAGGGGGCTCTAGGAAGCTTCATTTGAAGGATTCAGTGTCTCCCACAGCCTGAAGCTAAGTGTGCTTCTCTGTCATGGATGCACTTTTGCTCTGCAGAGCATCCCCCTCCTTATGCCCTCTTCTGGTCACTACCTGCTCTTCCAGGGAAACCACAATCCCACAGATAGACTTGTTTTGCCTGGTTTTGAACTTTATATAAATAAAAGACTAAAGTTTGTGTTTTTTCTAGCCTATCTGGATTCTTCTCTTAATACTCTATTTCTGGGATTCAGCCATACTGTGTATAGTCTAGTTTCTTTTTATCGCCGTGTGATTACACTACAGGCTAGTCATCTACTTAAATGGTTATTTGGATTTTTCTAGTCCTTAGCTATTATCAGTAGTGTAGCATGAATATTCTTATAGTGTTCTTTGGTGAACATAATTACATACTACTTTTGGGCATATATGTTGGAATTTCTGGATTAAAGGGTCTAGATATATCTGGCTTTCATTCCTCCACTAGTTAGGCCATCAAAAAGAGTACAAATGACGTCGTCTGTGTTGTAGGTCAACAGAAATTTTCAGTTCTCATCATAGCTGACCTCTCACAAACTTTTGGCACATGAGCTGTGACCACTTACTCTTATGACCACTTACTTTTTAAAACTCTCTTTTCCTTTTCTCTGATGAATCACTTTGACTCCTGTGCACACTCTCATCTCCCTTCCTGTCACTAGCTGTTGGAAGTCCTCAAGGGTTAGCCCTGGGCCACCTCCTCTCCTTATGTTATTCTCTCTTTATATATATGACATTTTATGTATTTCTCTGTACCAGGCCTCACCATTTACTTTCCTTTATATTACACTCACTTAAAAAAAGTATGTCACCGGGCTGTCATGTATATACACAGGCTAAAAGTAACAGAATAGTCAGCATCCTGGACATAAACATAGTAACGTGAGAGAAGTTGTTGTTGCAACATAGTGTGACCCTCTAAATCCTCCAAACTCCATGACACGGATTCCAGGCTCTCTGAGCAATCTCTTGATTCCCCCTTAAAGTGGCTGGAGGAAGATTGGAAATAGCACAACACCACAGATTCACCCCTATTCTCTCCAGCTCATTAGAGAATTCTGTTTTCTCATATATCTCATATATCTGGATAATAGACTAAGGAAAGTTTAACAGTTGGGTTTTCTATATGTTTTGCAAATGTCCCCAAACCTGTGTTGTGATCTCTCTATACATGTTTTCATGTATAGAGAGCTCTCTCCAAAGACCAAGACAAAAAGAACATTGCAATTAGTATAGACATATATATGTCTATATCTATATTCATGTATAGATCTTTATTTTTTTATTTAATTTTATTTTTTCAGTGTTTCAAGATTTATTGTTTATGCACCACACCCAGTGCTCCATGATTCCCATAACTGTAGGCTCCATAGGGTAAGGAAACCTGTATGTATTACATGTACATAATACTTGGCACATAGTAGTTGCATATTAAGTATTTGTTGGTTGAAGAAGAATAAATTGATAACATCAACAGATAATGAGCTTCTAGCCTTTGGATGCATATGATTAGTATAGATTAATTATTTCTTGTATTTGCCCATTTCTATGACCATGAGAACACTCCTTCTGTTTGCCATAAATTCCCTTTCTGTTCCTACAGATTTTTCTCACATGACACTATTTTCCAGGTTTGCAATTTAGATGGTCTCTAATTGTTGGCATATATGGAGGCATCTTCATCACCTGAGCGAGGATATAGAAAGGCATATATCTTATTCACTTTCATGTGGCCTGGATGCCTCTCATAAATGTGTGTGGATTCCTCTTGGTTTAGGCTAGTGTTTTATCTCTTTTCTGGTTTGATCTCCAGGGTTTTTATCTTAGGATTTGAACCTCAATATTTACTGTGGCTGGAAATAGGAGTCCTATAAAACTAGGGGTGGTGATGGCAGGGGTTGGGTGGTCTAGGCTAAAAGAAAATCACAGCTAACTCAGTTCTGTCTGTGTCCCCATATTTTTCAATTTCATCCCAATTTCTGGAACATAAATGAAATGACCTTTGTACTATAGGTGTACTCTATACATTAGATACTGCCCTTGTATAATTGTGTTGTCTCAAACTGTCTATTGCCCTTTGTCTTTACTCTTGCCATCACGTGCTCTATTTCACTGTATATTTTTTCTTTCAAGTCTAGTGACCTAGTTGATTTACTTAGCTTTTGGGTAGACATTCCTACTACTGGAAGTCTTAACCTAAGACTTAAGGAAAATGGGCTTGTTTTTCTAATTTCCTGATGCTGATTCCAAGTGCTAAATTATTTCAATCAAGAATATTTTAAAGCTCCTAGATTCTTAGCCCTTAATTGAACTTTTAAGAAACTATTACCTTCAACTGTAATACTGGTCTTTTCAAAATCCTCTCATGAGAGCAAAATCATCCCTGTCCCTGAGATGGTAGGAAGAAACATCACCACATCCTGGAGGAACTGAGATATTTGGTCTTGGAAATGTGTCTGTGGAAAAAGGAAGATAAAAGAATGTGGTTTTGGTGAAAAGTAATAACAAGAAGAGGGGTTTTTCATTCTTGGGACAATCTATGGAGAATATTCTTCAAGAAACATGTGCCCAATTATCAGGAAAGAAATTATAGACAAGGAAGGAGAATCTCGCTTTTGGTTAAGATTTAAAGATGATAGATGGGTATTTTTCTCAGAGAATTTTAAAATTTAAAAAAATGTGAATGTTAGGCAATATTACAGTTACCCTTTGTCATAACATAGATGTAACCACTTAGCAAATTTATAGTAGAAAACATGATGAGGAGAAAACCTGATGAGGTGAGAAAGGTTTGATTTAGGAATCATATTTTTAAATTTGCCTCCTAGGTAGAGAAATCATGGTAAGTATAAAAAAAAAATTGCAAGCTCACTCCTCTGTGAGAAGCCTTCAACTTACATTTTGGTTATGCTGCTTTGAGCTAGTTACATGATCACAGCAAATGGGCAAAGCTCAAGACAAAGATAAGGACACATTCCTCTTTTTAAAAGAATCTTTTAAAAAATTACAAAAAGTTAACTCAAGATGGATCATGGACTTAAATGCAAAATATAAAACTATGAAACTTCTAGAAGAAAACGTAGGAAAAAGTCTTCAAGACTTGGGGCTAGATATGATACTAAAGTTTTTAGATTTGACACTAAAAGTATCACACACACACACACACACACACACACACACATACTGGACTACATCAAAATTAAAAATTTTTCCTCTGCAAAAGACCCTGTAAAGATGAAAAGATAAGCTACAGATGGGGGGGGGTAAACATTTACACACCATGTAAAGTTGTAAGGCATAGGGCTTGTATCTAGAATATATAAAGAATTCTTACATCTCAACAGTAAAAAACAAATAAACAAACAATTAGAAAATTTGCAAGAGAGTTGAATAGATATTTCATCAAAGAGGATACAAAGATTACAAATAAGCAAGTGAAAAGATGTTCAACATGATTAGCCATCAGACCAATGCAAACTACACCAACAATAAAATAGCAGTACGCACCTACCACAGTGGCTAAAATTAAAAAAAAAAATAGTGATAACACCAAATACTGGCAAACATGTGGGGAAACTGGATCATTTATAAATTGCTGGTGGGAATGTAAAATGGTAAGGCACTCTGGAAAATAGTTTCATAATTTCTTAAAAACTAAGTATGTCTTACTGTATGATCCAGCAATTGCACACTTGGGTACTCATCCTAGAGAAATGAAAGCTTATATTCACATAAAAACCTAGACATGAATATTCACAGCAGCTTTATTCATAACAACCAAAATTTGGAAACAACCCAAATGTCCTTCGATGGGCGATTGATTAAGCAAGCTGTGGCATATCCATACCATGGAATACTATCAGAAATAAAAAGGAACCAACAGGTTGAATATACCTAATAACTTGGGTAGATCTCACACTTTTATTACTTACGTGGAGTGAAAAAAAAAATCTCAAAAAGTTACAACTATGCAAGCCTACTTATACAGCATTATTGAAATAAAATGGTAGAAATGAAGAACAGATTAGTGATTGTCAGAGCTTAATGATGTCATGCAACAAAGGGAATAACATGAGGAAGCCTTGGGGTAGGAAATCGTTGTGCATCTTGATTGTGACAGAGAATCTATACATAATAGACATGAATTCATCTACCTGTACATATATAAAAACACACAGAACTACACATACACTCAAATAAGTGTATGTAACACTGTGGAAATCTAAGTAAGCTCTGTGGATTAATCTTTTTTTAATAACTTTTATTTATTTATTCAACAGACAGAGATCACAAATAGGCAGAGAGAGAGGAGGAAGCAGGCTCCCTGCGGAGCAGAAAACCCAATGTGGGGCTTGATCCCAGGACCTTGGGATCATGATCTGAGCCGAAGGCAGAAGCTTTAACCCACTGAGCCACCCAGGCGCCCCTCTGTGGATTAATCTTAATAAGCTCTGTGATGTTAATTTCCTGGTTTAGATATCATTGGAGCAGATCAGTGAAGAGTATGTGTGACCTCCATGTAGGTTTTTTGAAGCTTCCATGAATCTATAATCATTTAAAATTTAAAATATTTTTTTAAAAACTTTATTTATTTATTCATTCATTCATTTATTGCGAGCACACAAACCGGGGGGGGGGGTCAGAGGGAGAGGGACAGAGAGAATCTCAAGCAGACTTCCTGCTGAGCACAGTGCCCGATGCGGGGCTCCATCCCATGGCCCTAAAATCATGACCTGAGTCAAAGCCAAGAGTTGGATGCTTAACCAACTGAGCCACACAGGCACCCCCAAAAATTTAAAATATTTTCTAAAAATTTAACAAAATTCCCATCAAACTCACAACTGTGAATCAACTTCTCTGACTCTATTACACATCACATATTCAGCTCCCCAGTTCTTGTACTTCCAATCCTCCACAGAGCTTCTGCACTAATCTTACAGTTATCTTTTCTCTCTCTGAGGTACACATATTCAGTGACAGAGAAAAACTGCCTTTAAATATGATTTGTACAAGTCAGAGTTTGCTAAGTCTGGCTAGAATAAACCAGTCGATGATAAATTGTATACAAGTTAGTACAATGATTTTTAGATCACTAAGAAATTATCTAACTCTCAAAGAAAAAGCCGAAAAAACCATGAATGTTGTACTGTTAGTACTCCACATTCTGTGTAGCTCATATTTTCTGGTTACTGAGTGAGAGGACAGATAGAGTGACATCAAAGCAGTGATCAGAGAGTTGATTTTTTTTTTCTGGGGTGCAAAGCATGCCATTTGGACAAGTCTGAAGATAACTCATACAAAGGGTGGTTAACTCAACAAGATAATGTATATTCAATGACAAAATACAATGGCATGTCACAGAATCAAACAATTAGACAATACTAGTTTTGCCATAGATAGCCTAGCTTAGTGTTACTAATTTCAGTATTAGTATTGAAATATTAGTTACCCTCTAAATTCAATAGTTCTTGTTTTTTGTAGTAATGTGATACTGTCTAGAACATGATTACTTTGGAATTTTTACCATATTCATTTAAAAACAGACATGCTGCTTCTAAAACTCGAGGGGCACCTGGGTGGCTCAGTGGGTTAAAGCCTCTGCCTTCAGCTCGGGTCATGATCTCAGGATCCTGGGATCAAGCCCCACATTGAGATCTCTGCTCAACAGGGAGCCTGCTTCCTTCACCCCCCTCTCTCTCTGCCTGCCTCTCTGCCTACTCGTGATCTCTGTCTGTCAAGTAAATAAATAAAATCTTTAAAAAAATAAAAAATTGAAACTCAAGTGAAAATGAAATGTGCAGAAAATCAGAATCAAGTTTGAAACATAAGAATAATGGGGATGGAGTGGACCCAAAACTCTATCATCCATCAAATATTATAAAGCTGGAATAATTAAAAATAATTAGTACTAGCAAATGTAGAACTAGAGAGATTATGGAAGAGAAAAGAGAAGACAAAAATAGAAACAAATTATGAATAGGAAATTACTATACCACAAAAGTACTGTTTATCAGGGAGAAAACAATGAAGCAGCAGATAATGTTGGGGCGGTGGACTAGCCACTTGAGAAAAATTGGCCCCTAAACTTACTCCTTAGATCAAAGTAATTCCATGTGGTAGACTAAAAATACTAAATTTTAAACATAATAAGAAATTTCAGGACTCTTTAAAAACAATCTTGGCATGAATAAAGACTTTCTAAGCATGCCTCAAATTTCAAATTTCAGGCAAAATAAACAACAAATATTAATAATAAATAAGAGTACATCAAAGCAAACATTTCTACATGGCAAAAACTTCATCAAAAACCAAAATCAAGTGCCAAAATGGAGTAAAAGGATTCAAAACCAGAGAAAATATAACTTTACTATATAAAGAGCTTTTTAAAATCAATAGGTAGATTAACTCCCCCAAAGAAAATTGCATCAATAATAGCTACTGTTAATCGGGTATATTTACTATGTCCTAGCCATTATTCTAATTGCATATAACTATATAAATACATATGGAATCTATCTATGTCAATACATATTTCAAATGATACAGCAATTCTAGAAGGTAGGTACTAATCATTCTCTACTATTCAGAAAAGCAAGGAAAAGGAGGCTCCCCACTGAGCAGGGAGCCCAACACAGGACTTTATCCCAGGACCCATGACTTGAGCTGAAGGCAGATGCCTTCACCCAGGTGCTCCAGGAACACTTACTTTTACCGTATATCATTTATTTATGTAAAATATTTGTGATTTGCATGGATAATAGTTACCCTCCCCCAATACAGTGGTGACTTTCTGTTTCCTTTGAGATCTAGAAATGGAGAGGTCTTTTTTCCCCTCTGTTATGCTCTTCCCTCCCTTCTATAACTCTCAGGTTTGTGACCCTGAGTTTTGGTCACACTTGGTCCTTAGAGCTAGGCATAAAGTTATTTGAAGAAATTGATTTCTTATGTTCCCTATTTCTAATCAGTGAGGTTTCCAGACATTGCCACACCCTATTTGATTTCCCTCTTTTTGAACTTAGGTCCTTTTAAAGGTGTTACCTGCTGAGATTCTCATGTATTATATGAAGAAATACAATCCATTACACCTACATTTGGGTCCAACTCTTTTATAAACTCTGGTTGCAGTTTAAAGGCCATTCAAGGAACAATGAAATAATTAAAAGTGTAAATAAGAGAAGGCTTTTCTGACTCTGACTTTGAACCTCATAGACACTATGCTCACCAAAAGCAAAATGTCCTTCCCTCAATCTTTTCTTTGTGGGCTGCATGAAGTGGGTGCTGTGAGATTGTGTTGTTGACCAGGAGGTGGCAGTGGTTCCATTCCTCTCCTTCCTTGGATTCTTTAAACATCGAAAGCATGAAAGTTACTTTTGATTGGCTGAGTCTCTAAGAGAAAGGCTCTCTCCCCTGTCAGAGAACAAGAGCCAAGCCCCAGAGACAGCACTACAGAGAAGATTTGGAATCATTACAAATTGTACCAAGACTCAGATGTCAGGATGGAGAACATGCTGGAATGTGCATTCATAGTTTTGTGGCTTCAGCTTGGCTGTAAGTTGGAGATTAAAAAGAGAGGAGAGCCACCAAGGACACATTTATCTAAAGCTGGGGAGAAGAGATAGGGGTTCCATGTCAGCTCACCGCCGGGTTTTTCTTGTCAGAATTTTTCAAAACTGTTGTACCAAAGGCTTTATATCATTTCTGATTTTTTTTTCCTCAACAGGGTTGAGTGGAGAAGACCGGGTGGAGCAGAGTCCTCAGACCCTGAGACTTCAGGAGGGAGACAGTGTCAGCCTCAACTGCAGTTACATGGTCAGCTCCTTTAACGGGCTACAGTGGTATAGGCAGGATCCTGGAAAAGGCCCGGAATCCCTCTTTGTCCTATATGCAGTTGGTGATGAGAAACAGAAAGAAAGACTAAGAGCCACACTATTTAAGGAGGGAAGTACTCTGCACATCGAAGCTTCTAAACCTGAAGACTCAGCCACTTACCTCTGTGCTGTGGAGACACAGTGCTCCCAGGCAGCCTGGGAGCTGTACCAAAACCCTGCAGTTGTGCTCTGGAATAAGGGCATCTCTGCTGTTCCTCCTCCTCAAAGAAGTACTTAGCATTCAGAGCCTCTTTCCAAGTGGTCCTATGGAGAACGAAGTCTTATGACACAGCTACATGGCACAGATAACTGTTCCTTCTGTTCTGGTCTTCTAGGATAGCTCCCTTTGTGTGTTCCTGCATCAGTCTGCTCTTTGAAACAGCCCAGAGCTTTCCTCACCTGGATACAGAAGGGATAGCTGTGCAATGGACAGCCTTGGTTTCTTGCTTTGGGTCACTTGAAAAGAGACTGCCCAGGAATACACACTCTTCCCAGAAGCTTTTTTTTTTTAAGTCCTTTACATTCTCTTACAATAATCTGGTCACATCTTTATTAAGAGAATCTTTCCCATTTTAATACAGTCTTCTTGAAGCCCACATCTTCGCCAGCCATATTTCTACATTTCTTTTCTCCTTAATCACCAAATTAATGGGAAGAATTTTCTGTACTCACTGTGTCCATTTCCTCAACCCCCATTCTTCTCCCCCACCAGAATCTGGCCTCTGTTAGTATCAGCCCAACAAAATCTTTAGCCTTCATTCCCATGACTTTGGTGTTGTTGAAACCAATCCAGTCCTTATTCTGTCTGAAATTCTCCGCAGTCTCTCTTCCTTTCTTTTTAAAACTAAATGTTCTTTTTTTTTTTTTTAACCACAATCATACTTCATATATTTACAAAATCAAATAGCACCCTTTTTTGGTCCCCACTCCTCCACATACTCCAGTCCTCCCTCCCTGGTGGAAATGCTTTTAATTCTCAGGTGGTGGCAGTGATATTCACTTCAATATTTTTAAATGCTGTTTCTTTGGGGCACCTGGGTGGTTCAGTCAGTTAAGCATCCGACTTGGTTCAGGCTCAGGTCATGATCTCAGGGTCCTGAGATCGAGTCCCACATGGGGCTCCCTGCTCAGCAGAGAGGCTGCTTCCCCCCTCTCTCTCTCCCTCTGCCCCTTCCCCCATTCATGCACATTCTTGGTCTCCCTCTCTCAAATAAATAAATAAATCTTTAAAAAAATAAAATTTTCTGTTTCTTTGTTTTTTCTCTCTTTTTTGTAGTTGAGTTACAACACCTATAATCAAGTATACAAAACTTAAATTTACAGCTCGACGAACCTTTACACTTCTTTATAGCTATGTAATACCATCCGGATCATTATAGCGAACATTCCTGTTGCTCCAGAAGATTTTCACATGCCCCTTCCAATTCAATAGCCCTTCTTTCCACTCTCCACCCTGGAAAACCACTGTTCTGACTTCTGTCATCTATTCTAGAACTTCATGTGCCTAGAATCATGCAGGATGGTGCAGTATGTATTCTCATATCTGGTTTCTTTCATTCAACATAGTTATCTTTGAAATTCATTGATCCTGCCCTGTGTATCAGTTGTTTGCTCTTCCTTATTGATGTGTAGAGTTTCTTTGTATGAATAAACAACAATTCACTTATCCAATCTCCTTGAAATAGACGTTTGGGTTTTTTGGATTGTTTACAGTTTGGTGCCATTGTGAAAAAGTCTATGTTTTGGTGGACATATAAATTCATTATTTTGGGATAATTCCACTGGAATGGACCTACTGGGTCAGAGAGCAGGCATATATTTAGCTCTAGTCCCAGTTGGTAAACATTCTTCCAAAGCATTGAACCAACGCATGAAAGTTCCAGTTACTCCATATTCTCACCAAAAAGTGATATGAGTTTTCATTTGTTTTTACTTTAAGCCATTCTGGTGATGTATAGTGGCATCCATAAAATTGTGGATTTAATTTGATTTTCCTGAGGAATAATGACGCTGAGCACCTTTTTATATGCTCATTGGCCATCTAGATGTTCTTTTGTGGCCAGTATGTGTTCAAGTTTGCCCATTTGTATGTTTATTATCCACATGCATACATTCTTTATATTTTCTGGCTATGGACTCGTGTTAAAATTCTGTACTGTGAATTCCTACCTAATCCACTGTTTGGCTGTTCACTTTCACAATGATATCCTTCAATCTACAGAAATTCCTAATTTTTTTTAAAGATTTTTTTATTTATTTGACAGACAGAGATGACAAGTAGGCAGAGAGGCAGGCAGAGAGGTGGGGGGAAGCAGGTTCTCCACAGAGCAGAGAGCTCGATGCGGGGCTCAATCCCAGGACCCCAGGATCATGACCTGAGCCGAACGCAGAGGCTTTAACCCACTAAGCCACCCAGGCGCCCCCAGAAATTCCTGATTTTAATAAAGCACAGCTAGTCATTTTTTCCCATATTGGTTAATATTTTGTGTGTGTGTGTTCAGTTGAAAAATCTTTGCCTACTTCAAGGCATGGACATGTCTTTTCATTTAGGTCCATATTCCACTTCACGCCAGTATTTGTGATAATATGCAATAGGTGTCAAGATTCCAGTTGCTTCATAAGCATTAAGTGAAAAAAATCATCCTTTCTCTCCTAGAATTGCAGTGGTATTTTTGTCACATATCAAGGACCATACATATGTAAGTCTATTCTTGCACTATCTTCATCCATCTACAGAACAATGTGTTTATTAATATAGTTTTATAAGATTTGAAACTCATTGTGCTTTTCCTTCATCTTTGTTCTCCATATTATCTTTTCTATTCTAGGTCCTTTGCAATTCCACACAAATTTTAGAATCGATTCCTAAATTATAAACCTTTTTCAATTTTCACAAAATTTCTGCTGCAATTTTGATTGGTTTTGCATTAAATCTATGAGATCATTTTGGGGAGAACTGATATCTTAGCCACACTGAGTTTTATGTTGTAAAATAGACTGTCAATTTATTTAGGTCACCTTCTATTTCTCTAAGCAATATTTTTTGGTTTCTTTTTTATTTAAATTTAACTAATTAACATGTAGTATATTATTAGTTTCAGAGGTAGAGTTCAGTGATTCATCAGTTCCATAAATGCCCAATGCTCATTCCATCAGGAAATGGTTTTAATTTTTAAGATAGTGATCGAACACTTCTTATGTCAGATTTACACCCCTGGCTAGAGATCCCAAGCAATTTTTAAAATGTTATTTTCCAACTGTTGCTCATGTATAGAAATACAGCTCGTTTTTATATTGACCTTGTGTTCACTGAACTTGCTAAATTTAGTAGTTAATTCTAATTGTTTGTGAATTTGTTTGGATTTCCTACCTCCATAATGATGCTACTTGCAAATGAAGAAAGTTCTATTTATTTTCCTTGCCTTATTTGCCAGCCTTTGTGGCAGGGCCAGCTTCCTGGGAATACTGAGATCTGCTTATTATTACAGGTGGGCAAAGATTTAAAAATGCAAAGGATATAAACAGACCGAATGGAGTCTGGAGGCCTACCTTCTCAGTTAGACCAGCAACTGATCTCCTCATAAATGGACTCTGAACAACAGACTCAAATGTCTCATCCCTCTCTTGTGGGAAGGGGATTGGGGAAGGGCTAGAAATAAGGAAAGCAGAAATGGAAGCTTCCTGATTTAAGAAGAGAGACAGAAGTATTCTTTTATCCACATCACCTGGTTTTATTCAATATTAGCCCATTGGGTTTATAGCTTTATAGTTTTACCCAACATATTCAGGTCAAGAGATCAGAGAATAATCCCAGGATTCTTGTTTTGACCTGCCCTCATTTTTCCATCCTCATTGCGACCACTGTTGCCTTTATTATCATTTATTGAACACTTATCATATGCCAAGTGCATTGCCCAGCACTCTACTTACTCATTTCATAATCCAAAAAACTGAAGTAGTATTAACACATCCTCAGATAAGGAAACTGAGACATAGTGGGTTGAAAGGTGAAGGAATTTCTGAGGTAAAGTAAAATATTGTGGGCACCATAGTATGAGACTTAAAAATAAGAATGCCTGAGCTAACCAGATGGACAGTACTTCTCAAATGTCTGGATGTTTAAGAATCATGTGAAGACTTTATTTCTTAAGCACAGATCTGATTCTGATCAATAGATTCTGAGTGAATAGGTCTGGCATGAGGTGGGGGACCACTTTTTTAGTGAGTTACTGGTGATTTGGGCTCAAGGGACCAGAAGATCTTACCTTGAGAGACCACTGTCATTGTGAGGCTGCTGCCTTTCAGGAGGATGGGTGATGCAGACCTGCAAGTATTGGGGGTAAACATAGATGAGAGGTGCTGAGGGACCCTCAAGCCCTACCTTGACACACCTGAATGCAGCTCACACCTTATTTCTGGTTAAGCCATATCCTATTTTAGTTAGTAGAAAATTCCCTTTTTAATGATAAAAAGACAATAATTTTTTTCCACAACAAAAAGAAATTTATCCAAGGTTTCAAAGGCAGCAGAGAGGAGTAAGGGACAGACAAGCCTTCTGGTTGTAGACTTAACCAGAAAAAAACAGCCAGAACAACTTATTCCACTCTCCAGCATGGAGATAAATAAATAACAATTTATTCCACTCTCCAAAACGGAGATAAATAAAAGTTTATTCATTCTCTATATTTTGTAAGGACTTATTTATTTATTTATTTATTTATTTATTTATTTGAAGGGAGCAGCAGAGAGAGAGGGAGAGAGCATCTCCAGCAGACTCTGCACTGAGCACAGAACCCCATTTGGGGCTTGATCTCATGACCTTGAGATCAAGACCTGAGCTGATATCATGAGTCAGACACTTAACCAACTGAGCCACCCAGGCACCCTTATTCTTCATTTTTTTTTTTTTTACTTTATTTAAGCTTTATTTAAACATATGATGTAACCCCACCACCCTCACCCAACCCCTCCTCCCCCCCACCCCCCTCAGTTTGTTTTATGACATTAAGAGTCTCTTTTGGTTTTTCTCCCTCCCGATCCCATCTTCTTTCATTTTTACTTTTCCTACCACCTTAACTCCCACCCCCGTTGCATCTCCACCTCCTCATATCAGGGAGATCATGTGGTAGTTGTCTTTCTCCAGTTGACTTATTTCGCTAAGCATAATATGCTCTAGTTCCATCCATGTCGTCGCAAATGGTAAGATTTCATTTCTTTTGATGGCTGCATAGTATTCCATCGTATATATATACCACCTCTTCTTTATCCATTCATCTGTTGATGGACATCTAGGTTCTTTCCATAACTTGGCTATTGTGGACATTGCTGCTATAAACATTCGGGTACACGTGCCCCTTTGGATCACTACGTTTGTATCTTTAGGATAGATACCCAGTAGTGCACTTGCTGGGTCATAAGGTAGCTCTATTTTCAATTTTTTGAGGAACCTCCATGCTGTTTTCCAGAGTGGTTGCACCAGCTTGCATTCCCACCAACAGTGTAGCAGGGTTCCCCTTTCTCCACATCCTCGCCAGCATCTGTCATTTCCTGACTTGTTCATTTTAGCCATTCTGACTGGTGTGAGGTGGTATCTCATTGTGGTTTTGATTTGTATTTCCCTGATGCCCAGTGATGTGGAGCACTTTTTCATGTGTCTGTTGGCCATCTGGATGTCTTCTTTGCAGAAATGTCTGTTCATGTCCTCTGCCCATTTCTTGATTGGATTATTTGTTCTTTGGGTGTTGAGTTTGCTAAGCTCTTTGTAGATTTTAGATACTAGCCCTTTATCTGATATGTCATTTGCAAATATCTTTTCCCACTCTGTCAGTTGTCTTTTGGTTTTGTTGACTGTTTCCTTTGCTGTGCAAAAGCTTTTGATCTTGATGAAGTCCCAATAGTTCATTTTTTCCCTTGCTTCCCTTGCCTTTGGCGTTGTTCCCAGGAAGAAGTTGCTGCGGCTGAGGTCGAAGAGGTTGCTGCCTGTGTTCTCCTCAAGGATTTTGATGGATTCCTTTCTCACGTTGAGATCCTTCATCCATTTTGAGTCTATTTTCGTGTGTGGTGTAAGGAAACGGTCCAATTTCATTTTTCTGCATGTGGCTGTCCAATTTTCCCAACACCATTTGTTGAAGAGGCTATCTTTTTTCCATTGGATGTTCTTTCCTGCTTTGTCGAAGATTAGTTGACCATAGAGTTGAGGGTCTATTTCTGGGCTCTCTATTCTGTTCCATTGATCTATGCGTCTGTTTTTGTGCCAGTACCATACTGTCTTAATGATGACAGCTTTGTAGTAGAGCTTGAAGTCGGGAATTGTGATGCCACCAACTTTGGTTTTCTTTTTCAATATTCCTTTGGCTATTCGAGGTCTTTTCTGGTTCCATATAAATTTTAGGATTATTTGTTCCATTTCTTTGAAAAAATTGGATGGGATTTTGATAGGCATTGCATTAAATGTGTAGATAGCTTTAGGTAGCATAGACATTTTCACAATATTTATTCTTCCAATCCATGAGCATGGAACATTTTTCCATGTCTTTGTGTCTTCCTCAATTTCTTTCATGAGTACTTTATAGTTCTCTGAGTATAGATTCTTTGCCTCTTTCGTTAGGTTTATTCCTAGATATCTTATGGTTTTGGGTGTAATTGTAAATGGGATTGACTCCTTAATTTCTCTTTCTTCTGTCTTGTTGTTGGTGTAAAGAAATGCAACTGATTTCTGTGCATTGATTTTATATCCTGACACTTTACAGAATTCCTGTACAAGCTCTAGCAGTTTTGGAGTGGAGCCTTTTGGGTTTTCCACATATAGTATCATATCATCTGCAAAGAG
>ML112062.1:0-22722 GCA_003697995.1 Taxidea taxus jeffersonii
TCCCCAGTCCCTGTATTTTGTGCTGCTAAAGGCTCCATCGTCTGTCAGAGAACTGTCCTTGGGCACATCAGCTGCTTTATCAGCAAGGCAAGTGCCTGAGAATATTCCCATCATCCACCAGCTGGTGACTGACTGATGTGAAGCTACACAAGCCTGCTTCTCTGCCTGGAAAGTCAGAACAAAGGCTGCTGTGTGATTTACGTTCCAGAGCTCCCCGCAGGACCACTCTGAGGCGGATCACACCCCTGACTGGCTTCTTCCTCTTCCGTGTCTTGTCCCCGCCCACTTCTCCCAACTCCTGGAAGCTCTTCAGTAACAGATCACCTGCACGTGAGTCCTCACCAGGTTGCGTTTCTCAGGGTTGTGGACCAAGACAACTAATAAAAATCTTTGAGAGCTAAAAACAAATCGACAGCAAAACAAGAAAACTACCGAATAGAAGTAAATAAATATGTATTCATGTGTAATACATACACATACACAAACACATACATAAAACTACCAAATGAGACAAATTCTCATAAAATTTGACAATGTATCAATGAGTCCATTGCAATTGAATTTAGTAGACATAATTACACATAATGTATTTAATCTATAATGTGAGTATATGTTAATATATTAACTGTGTTCTTCTAATTTGTCATCTTCGAGGCAAGAGGGCCATGGCCACGCCTGATTTCAGAAGCTGGTGAGGTAGAGCACTGCTGTTTAACTACATAACTTATAGCATGAATTCTGCTCAGGAAGCAGGGGCCCATCTGGGCGGGGAAGACCACAGATTTTACTTGAAGGAAAGTCCCTCCCTTCTCAAATGAGATAAATATAGTATGACTTGCAGTTGTCTGAAGTCTAACGAATAGGAAAAAAAGAAAAAAGGCTTACAATTCTAGAACAGGACAAAGAGTGGAGATGCAAATACCTCTTGAGTAGTATATACACTGACAGTCATACTAAAGTATAAATCAAAGTTTAACCCATCAATTTGGGTAGATAACCCATGTCAGATCCTTGCCATTTTGATTGGAGTTGAGACCAAGTTTGGCAGGTGCATTGAAGGCAATTGGGACGTTGAGGAGGGGGTGGTGGTTAAGAGTGTGATACAAAGGTACTCCCAGGGAGGCTCTGGGACACAAGACAGACTCAAGACAATTGTGTTCAAGCACAATATGACCTTTCTTCAGTTGAGCAGTGACAGAGACACCATATTTTAGAAACCAACTTCAAGGAGATTCAACATGATCTCCAAAGTAGTTCAATATAATGAAAAATCATTGCACCTCTCTTCCATTTCCTAAATTAGGTCTTATTTTGTTAGCAGAATGGTGTTAGGTTAGTTTTTAGATATCCTCTCGGCAAGATACTCAGCCAGAAACTTAATTAAATATTAATAGTAATAATATTCACCCATTTAGTGCCAAAACCACTTCAGGCATCCCAGCTTGTGTGAACTTTCTCTAGGGATCAGTACTCAATTTGTGGTTTTTCAAATGTGGTCTACAAATTCTTTTCATTGGTCTTTGGACTGGAAAAGACTGAGCAAGACCCAATATTTGCTGCAGGTATTACAAAGTGTACATGAATGCTGATGGTTTGCTAGGGATTTTCTTCTCTTGAAAAGAACAGAAACACATGGGACACATTGTACTGATTGCTGATGTAAGCTTTTTTAATATTATGAAACACACTCTTTTCAGTTTTTCTTGAAATAGAGCCATTCTCCAACCAATCCTCTTTACATCAGCCACTTCAGGATAATGTTTCTTTTGATGTGTCTTCTCCTTATCCAGTAGATCTCCTTATCTTGTAGATGCTTTAAGGCTTCTCACTCCATGAAACAATGGGTTTCAGTGCTTTGGGGGAGAGGTGTCAGAGCACAGTCCCCAACTGAACACAGGGAGTCTATGTAACTTTGTCAAATTAAATTTTAGCTTGCCTCTGCAACTTGAAAATAAGCTCAAAAGGTAAGCTTTGTCAAGAAAAAAAAAAGTTGTCATAAATTTCTTTAGCATATCTAAGCTCAAGTCTGGTAGACCCTCCTCATTTTTCTCCCATAGCACAGAGAGGATGCCCCTTCCATCTGGGATCCCAAGCATGAAGCTTGCTGAATAAAAAGTAGATATGTTGAGGAGCATGGTCTTTCAAACCTCCGAAGAAGGACAGTTTTTTAAAAGTTTCCAAATATTTTGCACCTATAATTTTGTAAAGTATAATAAAAATGAATTCTGAGAAAAATCAAATAGAAAAACAAAGACGTATAGAATAAAAGCCCCACATTTTTATTAGATTCAACATATATAACATTACTCTGTCAAATTGCTATAAGTGTATCCAAAAATTTACCCTCAACTTCTGTGTATATTATTGTAAGCCAGTAATAGCCCACGGCTTGGCATCCATTCGAATAGCACTGGTGTAGAGGGATTGGAAAGCCAGAAATTTACTTTGTGACTGCACCCCCCAGTCCTAGAAATTTTAAGGAAGAGGGGAGAGAAGCAGAGTGAGAAGATAGATACAAGGCTCTTATATTCTTCCTATTCCTCTATCCCTCACAGCGGCTTTGCAGAATTCTGTCCCACTGGCATCTACTTCCATCATGGACAAGGCCATGGCATCTCATTGGCAGAATATAGCAAGGGAGGCAGAGGTGCCTGCATGGCCCTTGGCCATTGCTGAAGGAAGCTCAGTTGTGAGTAAGTGATCTACTCTAGGTCCCCAAGGCAAGGCATCAAGTGACTGCGATAGAAGTTTTGGGTTGGGTAGTCTCTGCCAAGATATAAATGGAGAACATGCCAGGGTCTCACAGGGGTCTACAGCATGACCCACAGCAAGGCCAAGTCACTCAGGGATAGCAGGATGTGTAAACTGAGAGATCCAGCTGCAAACTTCAGCAGCAGAAGCCTGCAAGCTCAGGGCTGGGAGCAGTCATGCCTGGTAGTTCCTAAGAGCCATCAGACTACAGCTCAAAGCAGCTACTCCCAAGCAAAGAAAGAAAGGAAAACACAAAGTAGGAATCCATACAACCAGGACCTTCTTAGAGAGGGCCTGGGTAGGGGAAGAACCTCCAGGCCTGAGCCTTTGACCTGGAAAAGATAAGCATTTAACCTAATAGAGTATGTATTGTATCACACTACACTTACGAGGTTGAACTACAGCCGCCCTGCTTCTAGGTATTAGGGAAAATCCGATAGATTACAGAGAAAGTGAAGAAACTGTATTTTCTCTGTACATCTGGGCTGTAAATTTTAAAACTGCCGTCACTACTTCTGAGGAATGTGCGTATCTGTGGACAGGAAGAATGAGCCCTTGGTAAGTGAACACTCTGTGTCTTCCCTGACATCTGTCTTTGAAGAAATGTAGAGACAATAAGTTCACCCACAGCTGTATCATTTCTGGGATAGGCATGGTTAGCAAAAAGAGCTCCAATTATCTAACCTTGCTATAATTCATTTTCTTTAGGAATGTCTGAAAATGACTGCAAAATGGATCATCTCCCTCCAGTCAAGTCATTTGGCCTTTCTTCATGCCGCTCATCCAGAAGTTTCCTACAGATGGTGACTACACTTAATCCTGGTTGAGTATTGCATAATATGTAGAATTGTTGAATCGCTGTGTTGTGCAGCTGAAACTAATAGAACATTGTATACCAAGTCTACTTCAGTAATAAAAATTTTTAAAAAGAGAGTATATTGGCAAAAAGGAGAAAAGGATGATTCAAATCCCCACGGCTAGCTGGCTCTTAGATATACAGCGAAAACTTCACCTTGAGATAGATAATGAAAGTATTACTAAAGGGACCAATTTCTGGATTGGGTCCAGAATTGCATTTCTGGAAATGCAATTCCAAATGAATGGCACTTCAGGATAATGAAGTGGGAAGGGGAAGAAAAGGGGACTCTTTCATCTGTCACTTTATCTCAAGATTATTTTTCTAACAGAATCCTGGAACAAAATAGTGTGGAAAAGAAAAATTGTATGAAATACTTTCTAAAAAATAATTTGCTATCTAGAATTTAGAGAAGTTATAATCCCTGGATAAATTATTAATGAAAAGATTAACAGACCAAAAGGAAAAGACGTTTTCTGCTGTCTGGCTTGACTTGCATATAGCTAAATAACTACTCAAACATCAAGACAGACAATACTTGAAAATGCCTTCTAGCACAGTGTACCTCAAACTTTAATAAGCACGAAAGCACTTGAATCAATAGTCCAAAGTGGAGGCTAAGATTCAGCTTTACTACAAGCTCCCAGTTGATGCTCATGCTGCTGGTCCAGGAGCTAGACCTTAAGTCGAGAAGTCTCTGAGCTTTCTATAATGCAGAGCTGTCTGTGGCACAGAGTTACTTCCCCTGTTTCTGAAGTAAAAAATTGACCAGTAGGGCCAGAGTCCTCAAAAAAAAAAAAAAGCTCTTGAATAGAGAAGGGGAGACACTTCATTTCCTTATCTGTCAATGTTGGCAAGTTCCTTGGAGACTTTTCTTTTTTTTTTTTTTTAAGAGTTTATTTATTTATTTGACTGAGATCACAAGTAGGCAGAGAGGCAGACAGAGAAAGAGGAGGAAGCAGGCTCCCGGCTGAGCAGAGAGCCCAATGCAGGGCTCGATCCCAGGACTCTGAGATCATGACCTGAGCCGAAGGCGGAGGCTTTAACCCACTGAGCCACCCAGGTGTCCCCTTGTAGACTTTTCTGAAGGACGAAGTGTTGAACTTTCACTTCCCCCACTGTATTTCCTCTGCTTCTGTATTCCCTGTTGGCCTAGGATTGATTCTACTGATTTTCTCCACTGGCAGGAACAACTCTCTCTCCATTTCTGACCTAGGTGATCACAGGAAAGAGGATAATTTGAGTAGGTCCAATTCTATAGTCTCACTGCCTCTTTGTATAGGAAGTTGGTGGTCGTAAGGATCTGTGCCTCACTGACAGATCTTGGATAAGGCAGTGACTCCTTTTGATTTTTCCAAATGTGTATTCTAGGATTCATGATGCCCACTGATCTATTTTAAATTGGGGTAATACTGCTTGCCATAGTGCTTGGTATGGTTTTTTGCACTTTCTAGGCATTTCAAATACATGTTGCCATGAATAGTAAAATAGTTGTTTACTATGATTTCTTAGTTCATTCATTAATGCCTATTTAATTTATTTTTTTAAAAGATTTTTAAAATTTGACATAGAGAGAGAGATAACAAGTAAGCAGAAAGGCAGGCAGAGGGAGAAGGGGAAACAGGCTCCCTACTGAGCAGAGAGCCTGACACGGGGCTCAATCCCAGGACCCTGAGATCATGACCTGAGCTGAAGGCAGAGGCCTTAACCACTGAGCCACCCTGGCACTCTTAATGCCTATTTAATTGAGAAAACACTGCGTGTTAAGTAGTTGAGGGTAGAAATTTATAAGAAATGGATCATGCTCTTAGGATTAAATTTCAGCCAAATGTTACCAAAACCCTTTAATTTGGGTGTTTAAAAAAAACACATGTTTTTTTTTCTCACAGACATCTGAAGGTGTGCAACTGCTAGCATTGGTTCCACACATTGAGAAACCAGCACAGAGGTCTTCACAACTCTCTTGGCCTTCTCTTCCAGTTACTTAATATCTGTTGCAGCTATAGCTCTAGTCTCTGTGTTCATATTCCAGGGAGGTGGACAGAAAGGGAGGGTAATGCGTGTTTCCAAAAAAACAAAACTGTGAGAAATTGGCAGTTAACTTCTGCTTCTATTTCAATGACCAGACCCTATGTCACATGACCTATCCTTACCTTCAAGAAAGACTGTCTTTTTTGTTTGTTTAGTTTGTTTCATTTTAAGCAGAGCACATTGAAATCTCCCACAACATCATGAATGTCAGGAAGGAGTGGAGAATGGATGTTAGATAGTTATTTATTTATTAAGATTTTGTTTATTCATTTGACAGAGAGGGAGTACATAAGCAGAGGAGTGGCAAGCATAAGAGGGAGAGGGACAAGCAGGCTCCCGGCTGAGCAAGGAGCCCACACTGCGGCTCGACGGCCCCAGGACCCTGGGATCATGACCTGAGCCAAAGCTAATGCTCAACCGACTGAGCCACCCAGACTACCCAAGGTCTAATGTTCTTAAAGGAACTAAATCCTAGTAGAAAAAAATGATATAAACACACATTCCTCTTATAAAAGAGATTATTGCTGTTTGGGTTGGAGTGCTGGGGATGGCTGGTGGTGTGTGACCACAGAAGTCGTAAAAGGGATAGAGGCACTGACGTTCAAACCTGAAAGACTTGAACATATGGAGATTGGGAAGTGAGGTGGAGAGGATGTTTGCATTTTAGTCCAAGAACAGCAAGAGTAAACATCCTAAGCAAAGAAACAGTAGGTTATGTATAAGAAATTGTGGTCTGTTAAATTTGTCAGGAGTAAAGAATTTATGAAGTGGAGTAATCAGAGGTAATTTATACCTGTTGCTATCTCAGGAGATCTTAGTTCTGTGTCCCCAAGGGACACAAGGACAAAGATGCCTTTGCCCTGTCTTCTCACAGTGCCTTGTGCTTATCTCTGTCAGACCAAACAACTAGAATAATGGCTCAAAAGTCTGACGGGACAGGGTTTTTCAGACTGCAGCATTTTTCATACTTTGGATCATTTTATTTATTTTATCTATTTTTACATGTAATAATCATTTAGGCTTCCTCTTCTATTTGTCCTTTCTTGTGCTCTTCATTTCTTCTTGTACAGTTAACCTTCCATCTGGGATCACTTACCTTTTGCCTGAAGATTTCCATTAAGCATTGCTATAGTAGCAACAAAATTCAGTTTTTGCTTCTCTAAAAACAAATTCACTTTGTCTTTATTTTATTTTATATTATTTTATTTATTTATTTATTTGACAGAGAGGGAAAGAGAGAGAGATCACAAGTAGGCAGAGAGGCAGGCAGAGAGAGAGAGGAAGCAGGCCTCCTCGCTGAGCAGAGAGCCTGATGCGGGGCTCGATCCCAGGACCCTGAGGTCATGGCCTGAGCTGAAGACAGAGGCTTTAACCCACTGAGCCACCCAGGCGCCCCTGTCTTCATTTTAGAAGGCTATTTTCCCTTGCCATAGAATTGTAAGTTGGAGGTTATTTTGTTCAGCACTTTAAAGATATCATTTCCAAAAATAAATAAATAAATAAAGATAGATATATCATTTTATTCCAGTTTCTAACATTTCTGTTGAAATTTTTGAAAAGTCAGCTGTTAATCTTTTGTTACCTCTTTGAAGGCAATGTCTTTTTTCCTCTGAGTGCTTCTCAGACTTTCTCTTTTAGTAGTTTTATTATGATGTATATAAGCATTGTTTATTATGATGTATATAAGCATCGTTTTCATCGTTTCATAATTTGTACCTCTGCTCAGGGTACAAAGTGTTTGTTAAGTTTCTGGTGTCTTTCTTTAGTTTGGTAACATTTTTGGCCAGTTATTTCTTCCCCTCTATTTTAGGAAGTCCAGTTACACATACATTAGATCTTTTCTCTGAGTCCCAGGTGTCTCATGTTCTTTTTTGTATTTCTTAAATCTTTTTGTCTTGCTGAGTACCAATTTGGATGTTTTCTATTCAACATGATTCCAGGTCATGAATCTTGTATTTTGCTGTCTATGATATTAAACCCATTTATTGAACTTGACTTTTAAATAGTGGTTGTGTATTTTTAGGTTCCATAATTTCAATTAGATGCTTTTTGTAGTAGATTCAAGTCCTTTGGTGGAATTCCCTTTTTTAAACCTCTTTTTCTTGAAAATATTAATCACGGTTGTTTTAAAGTCTGTGTTGGATAACTACAGTATCTGGATCATTAATTGATTTATTTCCATTGTTTATTTTTGCTCTTGGCTTTAAGTCATTTGATTCTTTGTATATGTATGCCTGTTAATTTTGGATTGGGTTCTAGATATTGTGCATGGAAAATTTTAGGAGATGTTAATTTACTCCAAAGAAATTTTAAGTTTCTTTTGGTAGAAAGATGCAGTACCAGCAAGATACCCGGACTCAATTAGGGACTGAAATGATTTGGGGTTATAATTTAGCATTTCTGAACACTGGTAGGTCCTAAGATTTTAAGGATATTAAATGAAATCTTGGCGTATTTACCAGGCCCTACCTCCTTAACAGGCTATGAACTCCAATTTCTGTGTATCATCAGTGTACAGCTTGGGACTGGCAAATGTTTTAGGATTAAAATTCATGCAGAATGTTGGGCTTATTTTTCTTCAGAACATTGTCTTTCAAGCAATAATTCTTTGCTGTCCTGAACTCTAATTTTTGCTTAGTGAGGCAGCCAGCCACATACTTTAGAACACAGTATCTCTGGCATTGGTGCCCTGAGCTATGAATTAGCAAATGTCTAAGAGGAAAAAGTAGCAGGAAATACAGGATCATTGCAATGCATTTTCCTTCTCTTTGCATCTTATATTTCTGGCTGCTTTGGCTGTTTTTTTAATATTTTCAAACCCATAATGAAGGTTTGATTACCACCTAATTGTAAACGTGAGTGAATGAGCTATGCGTACTTCCTAGGGCTAGAGAAACAGGAAATCTACTCTGTTTGCTGATATATGACCCCATGGCATCTGGCATCTTGTGCTTGTACACTCTGAGATGTTCTGATCAGGAAAATACTCTTACCACGTGACAACGTTTCTAATATATCTGGAGGTATTTCCCATACAACCAGAAGGAAGTGAGTAAGAATTCCTTTCTTTGATTGTTTTCTACCACTTTTCCATTTTTTAAAAAAAATTGTGAAATTCATTTAAAACAAAAATGAAGACAAAAAAGCAAAATTCAATTGTGACAAATAAAGAGGGAATTCTTCAATTTGGGGCTATACTTTTTCTTTTTCCCTTTTAAATGGATTGGTATTGTTTTTGGTGTCCTCACTTGATGATAAAGGGTGAGAGTCCTTATTGATTTTCAAACCCAAGAATTACTTTATGAAAATCCTGGAAACTTCAGTCAATTTAGCTAGCACATTAAGTTTGTAATTTATTTTCAGAATATGTTTTGCTATGAGGTGTTTAAATTTTGCCTAATTTGGGGGGACCATTTTTCTATGTTTTAGCATGTTGTTTTGATCCCAAGGTTAGTATGATAGCTCCAAACATATAGGAACACAAATTTAGTTGGGCCCCATTTAAAAGTCAGTGCTTTCTTGAAAGGGTTCAATTGTTTTTATAAACCATCTCTAAATGGAGATGACAATTGTTTCATTCAGACTTGTCATTGCTATAAATGCCAGCTGCTATAATTGTAGGTATTCCCACATGGGGAACTTTTACCAACTGTTAAAAAAATATTTCAAAAAGAGCACACAACAATCTGGAAGTATGAAACAAATGCATACGATGCCCATAAAGTACAGAAATTTTAGGCCATCTAAAGCTCACAATTTATATTTGTTTCTGTCTGATAACTTTGGACTTTCGGTTTCTTTTTTGTAATATTGTAATATTACATATTATTTTTAATAATTTTGTAATATTGAAAATACACTTAAAACCAGAAGAGTCAGGGTGATACACAGTAGCAGTTAAAGATTAGAAATAATATATTTTTAGAAAAGGAGTAAAGAATTTTTTTGAAAGATTTTATTCATTTATTTCACAGAGAGAGAGAGATCACAATTAGGTAGAGAGGCAGGCGGGGGAGGGGGGGCAGGTTCCCCGATGAGCAGAGAGTCCGATGCAGGCCTCAATCCCAGAATCCTGAGATCATGACCTGAGCTGAAGGCGGAGGCTTAACCCACTGAGCCACCCAGGCACCCAAGAATGTTTTCAAATTGTACTAGTTTATGCCAAAGGAATTCTCTATTATTTTATTATGTTCCCTACTGCTGTGTCACAATAATATGACAATATAACATAGACATAAATACAATTTCAATATACATTTCACATTTGGCTTATACAGAGTGTTAATTTAAGAAATATATCTTAGTAGTCTCTTCTTAGCATTTCTGTTAAATATTCTTATTTCCCCTCCATTAAATCTGTTCCTGCTGAGTTCCTTATTCTGTGGGTTATCCAACCCAGCTCATCCTTCAATTGCTTTGTCTCAACTCTCCCAACATACAAAGCATCAAATCCTGTTACTCCAACTTGGGAATGCTCTCTGCTTCTCCCTGTCCACACTGCTGCTCCCTTAGCATGGCCATCATTACCCCTGGTAGGATAATTGCAACTGTCTTCCACCTCATCTTGACCACCAGCTGCACCACAACCAGGCTTTGCAAATGCAAAACACTTCTTTAAATGTTTCAGTGGTTCTTACTTCTGTCTTTGTAATACCCAGGATTAGTGTCCTTCCAAGAGTCACTAGAGAGTTTACTTCCTTTCTCTTTCTTATCCACAAATTGAGGATACAACAAGAAGTTAGCCACTGAGTAGAGGGTTCTCACCAGAACCTACCATAGTGATCATGATCCTGGACTTCCGGCCCCCAGAACTGTGCGAAATTAATTCCTTTTGTTGATAACGCTACCCAGTTTGTGGTATTTTCTTATAGCAGCCTGAACTAGGACAGAAGTTGGTACCCAGAAGTGGGGTGCTGATGTAATAAATTCCTAGGAATGTGGAAGTGGGTTTTGAGCTGGGTAGATGAGTAGAGGCTAGGAGGGCTTTAATGCTAGAAAAAAGGTGCCTTGCTGCAAGTGGACCACTAAGGCCATTTCTGGTGAGATCTCAGGAAAAAAAAAAGAAAAAGGAATGTTATCAGCAAAGCCCCAGTCATCTTATAGAACACATACGTAATCATGAACAGAATGTTGTAGGGATGGTAAAGATTATTCTGATGAGGTCTCAGATGGAAATGAGGGGCTTTTTGTTGGGAAATGGAAGAAAAGAGGTCTCTGTCATAAATTGGCAAAAAACTTGGCTAAATTATGTTCGTGTTCTAGTGTTTTGTGGAAGCTAGAACTTGTGAGCGATGAAATTGGATATTTTGCTGAAGAGATATCCAAGCAAAGTGTTGAAGATGTGGCTTGGCTCTTTCTGACTCTGCTTATAGTAAAATTTGAGAAGAGAGAAATTACTTTAAGAAGAATTGATTAAGCAAAAAGAAATTGGAACTTTAAGTTTGGAAAATTCTCACCCCATCCATATTGCAAAAAATGAGAAAGTGTGGTTTGGAAGGGGGCACTAAGGGAATGACCAAGCATCACTTTGATAAAGGACAAGGTAGTAAAGCCCAGACTTAATTAGCCACCTGAGCAGGAAAATGCCAGTTTAAACTGAAGAGGAAAGAGGTGGAAAGTCATGAAGGAAGGACATCAGTTCTTAGATTTTATAGGATAGGACTGTAGAGCAATTCGGCTACAAATGTGTGTGCTATTCTTTTTTTTTTTATTTTTTAAGATTTTATTTATTTATTTGACAGACAGAGATCACAAGTAGGCAGAGACGCAGGCAGAAAGAGAGGGGGAAGCAGGCTCCCTGCTGAGCAGAGAACCTGATGTGGGGCTCGATCCCAGGATCCTGAGACCATGACCTAGCTGAAAGCAGAGGTTTTAACCCACTGAGCCACCCAGGCACCCCATGTGTGTGCTATTCTTGAAAACAAGAGAAGAATGAATTCAGAGATCATGATGGCTGCCTCCTTGGCTTCAATACAGGGCATCATTGCCTGGCTTTCAACAAGTCAGACAACCTCTTCCCAAAGAGGGACCTCCCAGAGCTCTGGGGTCAACCCCTGCCCAGCAGAGCTTTGGGGGCAAGACCACCACTTCAGAGGGTTTAGACGGTGGGACCCCTGCCCCAGTGAGTCCAGAAGGTGGGGTACTGGTACCTGTCCTTGTGGGGCGTGGAGAACAAAGTTCATGAAGTTTGCCTGGTTGGGTTTTGAATCTACATGGACATGTCCCCCTTCCTTCTTTCCTACTTCTCCTTTTTGGATTAGGAATGTCTATCCTATGCCTATTCCACCAAGGTATTTTGGAAGCAGTTACCTTGTCTCATCTTAAGGGTTCACAGTTGAAGAGGAATTTTGCCTCAGAACGAATCTTTTTTCTTTTTTAAACAGTATTTCACCTTGTTTATAAAATGTTTTTTTTTAAATATTTTATTTATTTATTTATTTGACAGAGAGAGAGAAAGAGATCACAAGTAGGCAGAGGGGCAGGCAGAGAGAGAGGGGGAAGCAGGCTCCCCTCTGAGCAGAGAGCTGGATGCAGGGCTTGATCCCAGGACCCTGAGATCATGACACCTCAGAACGAATCTTACTTTGAGTGTCACCCACGTCTGATTTGCCTGTTATATGTGGTCTATTGACTATTAGAACCAAGAAAGGGGGTGGCTAGATGCACACAAAGATACTGAAAACTTGAGTGTGAGAGAAAGGACACAAGCGTTCTAGTCAGTCATATATCTGAGCAAGTCTAGGCAAGCCACTGCTGCTTTCTACAGCCTGCTTACTCCTTCTGTAATATGAGGGTGGTATTAGTTACCAAAGCATATTCCACAAAATACAGATTCCAAAGAGTGCTTAGGAATAAAATTTCCATGACCACATACATTTGGGAAATGCTGTGTTCTTTAAGCCTCTATGAAATAACAACTCTGTTAGGATGTTAAGGGCTCTCAGGATTCCTACAGTAAAGCAATCTTCTTTTTGCCAAATGCCTAAAAATAATCTGTATAACATGCTTTTGAAAACACCAGACTGGTAATCTTTAACATGAATTTAAATTTTCTATAGACATAAGAGTCTGGGTTCAGGGCTGTGGAACATGATGAGAGAATGCAAACATTTTCACTTATGCTCCATTAGCATAAAAATGGGAGTTGGGGGAAATGTTTAGATAAGCATACACATTTCACAAAGGGAAATGTTCAGAAGTGGTGAACAGTGAATGTGCTTGAGAGATCCTTAAAAACAGAGGAATGTGCTAGTATTGACAGGCGTGTGGCAAGATGGAGGAAGAGAGGTGGCCAATTTCCCAGAGTTGAAGTAGTCATCAGTAAAGCTATGAGCTGGAGTAAAGGTCATAGCCTGGAACTTTGGTAGGTCCCCTGTGGTGCCTGAAACCTGAGCACTGATGTCACTCCATGAGATATCTGGGTGAAGGAGAAGTGGAAAAATGAGTTTTATTGGAGGGTACCCCAATAGAGGGTATCCCTTCTATCATAAGAGATGGAGAGAATGTTGTCAGTTCTTTCAGCCAGTGTAAAAAAAGATTTGAAGCTATGTGAACATGTAGACTTTTATACAATGTAGTCATAATTAAATTTCAACTTCAAAATGGGCTGATAGCTCTCTGTCCAAAGACCAAAGTTAGGGTAGACAGACGCTGCTAAAAACAATCTTAATGGGGACGCCTGGGTGGCTCAGTTGGTTAAGCGGCTGCCTTCGGCTCAGGTCATGATCCCAGTGTCCTGGGATGGAGTCCCACATCGGGCTCCTTGCCCGGCAGGGAGCCTGCTTCTCCCTCTGCCTCTGCCTGCCTCTCTGTCTGCCTGTGCTCTCTCTTTCTCTAACAAATAGATAAGTAAAAAAATCTTAAAAAAAAAACCAACAATCTTAATGTATCTTCTTTATGGAATAATATTTTTTCCATTTCTTCTGATCTCTCTTAGAAAGAAAACTTTTAGACATTACCAAGAAGAAAAAAAAGACAAAAGTGTATAATAACCCCCTGAGATCCATTAATCTTCCTGAAGATAAAATAAAAGTATGTAATGAAAGTAAAATGTATATAAAGTATAATGTGCATCTGGCCAGTATTTGCAACCAATCAAACAATCTCTGAGCTCCCCTTCAGATCACACATTCTAAGTTTACAGTTTATTTTTTAATCTACAAGCTTCCTTTGTGGGTCCACACTATTGAATTTAAACTATGACTTCTTTAACTAGAAGAAAACATCAGGAAAATTGACATGGCCTCATAAATTCAGCATATAAAAGAAATTTGAAAAAAAGAAAAAAATTAAAAAATTAACTTAATCTGAAAGAGAATTGTATTACTCAGGGTTCTCCATAGAAACAGTGTATATAATATTATATATTATATGAATATGATATAATATAATTCTATATAATATCATTACATAATATAATATTTATGATATTATATAGACATGATATGCATAATGAGGAATTTGCTCATGTTATTATAGAGATTAAGAAGGCCCGTGATCTGCCATCAGCAAGCTGGGGACCCAGGAATTGGTATAATTCAGTCCAAGTCTGAAGGGCTGAGAACCAGAGAAACTGATGGTATAAATCCCAGTTCAAAGGGATAAAAAGATGTCCTAGCTCAAGCAAGCGTACAGGAAGGGAACAAATCTTTCTTTCCTCTGCTTTTTGCTCTATTCAGGCCCTCAATGGATAGAATGATGCCTACTCATGTTGAGGGTGACGGGGGTGGGGGGCAAACTACTTTACTGGGTCTACTGATTCAAATGTTAATCTCTTTCAGAAACACCCTCACAGACCCCCAGAAATAACCAGTTTTCTGGGCAACTCTTGGCTCAATCAGGCTGACACAAATTTAACCATTGCCGAGGTTAACCTGAGAGAAAAATAGCATGTCTTTGGAGCCCCCAAAATAAATTACTTAAGAACAATGCTACCCTTTTTCAGAATATTGTTGTTCTTGGCCTTTCAGAGAGTGACAACAAATGATTGAATATTTGCTGCATAAAATACAATGACTATTCCAAGTAACTGTTACTAATGATATTCCCCATCTACCTAAACATTTCTGCCCTTCACCTAACTAGCTCCTTCTAAACTGTCACTCCTACATACAACTAGTTCTGACATGAATGTTGGGTGATACTCTCATTCACGTTAATGAACAAAATAAAAGTGAAGCAAGACATACATCAGAAACTTACTTGTTAATCATTAATGATGTTGACTTCTTTTCTGAAGCAGCTGTTAGACTCAATACTGAAAGGATATTTTTGTAATTTTTTGTATTAATGACAAGGTATCCACTACAAACTTCTCTACAAAACAATAAATCAAGCCCACATTCAGAGCATTTGTCTAATTCCATGGCATAAATACTGTTATCAGGGCTGATTTCAAGTTACCAACTTGAGGTCAGTTAACAGAGTTGGAAAGAGATGTGTCATACCACACCATTAAAATAGTATCACTACCATACAGACAATAATAGGTAAAATAACCTTAGGAACATAGATATTAAAAATACAGAAAATATTTAGAAAGTCATTATTTTTGAGTACTTTAAAAATTTTATTTAATTTTATTTTTTTAGTTTTCCAAAATTCATTGTTTATGCACCACACCCAGTGCTCCATGCAATAGATGCCCTCCATAATACCCGCCATCTGGCTCAACCCACCTCCCCCCAAAAAACCCTCAGTTTATTTCTCAGAGTCCACAGTCTCTCATGGTTTGTATCCCCCTCCAACTTCCCCCAACTCACTTCTCCTCTCCATCTTCCAATGTCCTCCGTGTTATTCCTTATGCTCCACAAGTAAGTGAAACCATATGATAATTGACTCTCCCTGCTTGACTTATTTCACTCAGCATGGTCTCTTCCAGTCCCGTCCATGTTGATACAGAAGTTCGGTATTCATCCTTTCTTATGGAGGCATAATACTCCATTGTATGTATGGACCATATCTTCTTTATCCATTCGTCTGTTGAAGGGCATTTGGTTCTTTCCATAGTTTGGAGACTGCAGCCATTACAGCTATGAACATTGGGGTACAGATGGCCCTTCTCTTCACTACTTCTGTATCTTTGGGGTAAATACCCAGTAGTGGGGGGCCTGGGTGGCTCAGCGGGTTAAGCCTCTGACTTCAGCTCAGGTCATGATCTCAGGGTCCTGGGATCAAGCCCCACATGAGGCTTTCTGCTCAGTGGGGAGCCTGCTTTCCCCCTCTCTCTATGCCTGCCTCTCTGCCTACTTGTGATCTCTCTCTCTGTGTCAAATAAATAAATAAAATCTTTTAAAAAATCCCATTTATTAAAAAAAAATAAATAAGTACCCAGTAGTACTTTCGCGTACTTATGGTCACTTAAATATTACAGATTTAATTGTAAGCTTATATAATTTATTTTTTACTAATGCCTCTGTTTAGAGAGGTGGTTGCCAGGGGCTGAGAGATGGAGAAATAGGAAGAGGTTAGTAAAAGGGTATAAACTCTTGGTTATATAACATGGTAACTATAGCTGATAACACTGTATTTTAAAACTAAAATTTGTTAATAGAACTTAAATGTTCTCACAAAAAAATAATGGAAGGTAAACATGGGAGGTGATGGCTGTATTATTAAGAACTTGATGGGGGGAATCCTACTATGGGCCTATACATCAAATCATCACATTGCATATTTTAAATATCTTGCAATCTTATTTGTCAATTATATCCCAATAAAGCTGAAAATAATTATTTATTTGTTGTTGTTGTTTTTAAAAAGCTATTTAAATACTGGCTCGTAAAATTACTGAAAATGTATCCTTGACTCTCCATTATGAGCTGACCACAGCACACTGCTGAGCCCTTCCTTCCCTTTACCTATTTCCTTCTAACCAGTTTCCACTTCCCCCACTTTTTTTTTTTTTTAACAGTTCAGGCACACTTCATGTGCCTTTCAAGATCACCCCCCCAACCCATTCTTTCTGAAACTTTGTTTCCTTTGACACTAAATCTTCAAGGCACTGGTAAAATAATTTAGAGAAATAATATGTTTCCATTGGGGAAATTATCTTGCCTATTAGCACACCAAAGGCTCTGAGAAGTCCAGCAGTAACTGGAGTATGGAATATAATTCGGCAAATACAGTAGAGGGTAACCAAACACAGATACAGTCACAGGACTTGGAATTATTTCTTCTCTACCAGCCAGGGAAGTTCACCGTAGCTGTATCAGGTTTTCTCCGTATACCAGTGATAAGTGCTTTGGGGCATCGATAATAACAATCCTGACATTGTTTCACACTTGTTTTGTGTTCACCTTGTGCCAGGCACTGTTGTAAGGGACTTACAAAGATTAATTCATTTAATCTTCACATAACTCTTTAGGGTAGGGACTGCTATTATTGTATTACGTCTGAGAAAATTGAAACAGAAATAGATTAAGTAACTTACCCAAGGTCATTAAGGTCATTAAGCTAGCAAGGGTCAGAGTCTGCAATCAAACGTGATAGAATGGCTCCAGAGTTCATGTTCTGAAGCGTCACCCTATAGTGCTGTTCTAGGCAATTTCAACACAATTTGAATTTTAAAGCTCATTTGAAATTCTTCCTTTTGACTGAATCTCAAGGATTGCTTGTCTGTATGTCAGGGTATTTGCCCCTTTACATAGGGACTGACATTGGAAAGGCTGCACGTGGAAGCTGTAAGGAAAGGTACTTAGTACGAAATACAAGGTATTTATTCTACATTTAAAATGTTTAATAGGAGGGCCCCGTGGGTGGGGCTTTCAGTTGAGTTGCCAGCTCTTGGTTTCAGCTCAGGTCATGAGACAGAGCACCCTGGGGGACTTCATGCTCAGCGTGGAGCCTCCTTAAAAGACTCTCTCTCCCTCTCCATCAGCCCCTTGCCCCCCCCCCCCATAAACAAACCTTAAAAAAATGTTTAATCGCGTTGGAGGTTTAATATTTAATTTTGTGTTAATTTTTTTTTAAAGATTTTATTTATTTATTAGAGAGAGAGAGAGCATGAGCACAGGCAGACAGAGGCAGAGGCAGGCTCCCTGCTGAGCAAGGAGCCCGATGTGGGACTCAGTCCCAGGACGCTGGGATCATGACCTGAGCCGAAGGCAGCCGCTTAACCAACTGAGCCACCCAGGCGTCCCAAATTTTGTGTTAATTTAATATGTACTTAATAATGAAAACATCCTCATCCTCATGGAGAGTTGAATGATTACTATGAGTAGGAGTTGTGACAGGCCGCTGGAATGTCCTCTCAAAGAAGAGTGAGTGGCTTGTCTGGCTCATTTCCTGCTAAATATTGAGCACTTACGTCATGCCTGACATATAGAGGACAGGTAATCCATGTGTAATTTACATGTGTAATCCATGCATAATTTCCCTTAATCCTCAATATTCTCCTAAGGAAGGTATTATTATTATCATTTTTAAAAGATTTTATTTATTTATTTGACAGAGATCACAAATCACAAGTAGGCATAGAGAGAGTGTGGAGAAAGCAGGCTCCTCGCTGAGGAGAGAGCCGGATGTGGGGCTTGATTCCATAACCCTGGGATCATGACCTGAGCCTAAGGCAGAGGCCTTAACCCACTGAATCACCCAGGCGCCCCCTGAAGAAGGTATTATTAACGTCACTGCAGATGAGAAAACTTAGAATATTTGCCTGATGCTATCTAACTGGTAAGTCAGCCAGGACTCAGAACCAAGTCTGTCTGATTTCAATATTTCTGTCTTAATGAATTTATCATGCAGCCATATAGCTAGCTATAAAGCAAGATGCAAATGTAACAGCAAAGAGTATATAACAAAGTCTTCCAGAAGGAGAGTACCCAGACAGTGGCTTTCCTGCTGCATTCAAGGAATGTTTACCAAGAATTCTTCAAAGTGTAAGTAGTCACTTAGGTAAGTCTCTGCAGTTCAACAAGCATCTTGTCCTTCTACTCGACTTCAGAATATGTTAAAAACTATGAAAATGAAGTTTTTTTTAGTCCTAATAGACTCAGCAAATGTAGATAAGATCAGTTAATTTTTTGATGGGCAGGAATATAAAGGAATTATCTGTCCAGGTTGTAAGCTCTTTTTATTTATTTATTTGACAGACGGAGATCACAAGTAGGCAGAGAAGCAGGCAGAGAGAGTGTGGAGGAAGCAGGCTCCCCGCTGAGCAGAGAGCCTGATGCGGGGCTCGATCCCAGGACTCTGGGACCATGACCCAAGCCGAAGGCAGAGGCTTTAACCCACTGAGCCACCCAGGCACCCCCAGGTTGTATGATCTGATGGTGCATTGAAATGTACATATTTGGTATTCATTAATGGTATTCACTGGGTCCTCCCCACTGCAGGTGAAATCTTCAAGACTCCTCCTTATTGTTTTATTCTTGTGCATTTTGGATGAGCTCAGAGTGTAGTTGAATTAAGTGGCTACTATTAAATTTCTCAAGTATAGCTCTTTATCCACACCCATTCATTTCCCTTGTACCCACTTAAATAGATAATGAATGTACATGATGTTCTCACTGTGACACACTAATTATCTTAAAGACAAGCATATTTGAAACTTATGGTGAAAGTAAATTTCTCTGACAAGAATGTTCTAAATCCATTTTTACTAGAAATAGTTAGAAGGGAGAGGGCTACCTGGGTGATTTCAAGGAGATGATGGATGAGAGGGGAAAAGTGGAGAAACACAAGATGGTGGTTACTATGATATTTGATGACTTGAGAAAATAATGGAATCAAGGATTTCAGAGATGGAAGGGATCTCAAAGGACAATGGGAGCTGCTCAGCCCTCAGGCAGGTAGATTATCTTCCTTTCATAGCTGAGGCAAGGAGGCTCAGAAAGGTTACATAATCTGCCTAAGGCTAATAGCTAACGGAAGGCCAAGAAAGCACTAGAAGTAGGTATTGTACTTTCTCTAGCATTGCTCTCTCTCCTACATGAGGCTACATTATGAATTTAAAATGTATTTTGGAAGTAAAAAATGTCTTTTCCCAGACATTTGGAATACATATACATCTTCCCCAAAGACATTTGAAATGTATATATATTCCAAAAATATATTTTGGAATTAAAAAATGTCTTTCCCCAGGAATCAGCTAGAGAGAGCTCCTGGATAGTTCTTTGGGGAAGGACTTTTCACAGTCAAGACGTAGAAACCCCACAATAATTGAATAGAGATATGGGAAGACAGGAAAAGCCAGTAAGATCAGTCCAGAAAAAGTTTTGCAGGTGTGAGGAGCCAATCCTTGGATGTCTCAGGAAGGATAGAGTACTAACGAATTCCAGGGAAGTGCCATAAACCCACTAAGTACAACAAACCCAACAGCTAAATGGCTATAGGTTTTAGTGTTAAATATAAATAGAGCAGCAGATGGGTCAGAATATTGACACACAAAAGTGCAAAGCACTTTGGACCTCCGGGTTTAATCTGCATCACTATTACGTGGAATGTTATGAAAGAGTGTGTATTCAAAGACCCCACTGGATCTTAGGTGAGATCCGTGAAGTGTGTATTTGACAAACCGCCTAGATGATTCTAATATAGGTAGCCACTGATTTCACTTGAAAAAACTTCCATGAACTGCAACAGTGCTTCTCAGCCTCCAATATGATTACAAATCACCCGGGCATCAAGGTAAAAGCAGATTCTGATTCAAGAAGTCTGACAGTCAAGTCCAAGAAAATGCATATCGCAAACTCCCGGGAGATACCTATGCTGCTGGTCTGTACAGCACATTTTTTTCAAGATTTTATTTATTTATTAGAGAGAGAGAGAGATCATAAGCAGGCGGGGGAGGGGGGAAGCAGGCTGCCTGCTGAGCAGAGAGCCCGATGTGGGGCTCAATCCTTAGGGCCCTGGAATCATGATCTGAGCCAAAGGCAGAGGCTTAACCCACTGAGCACCCAGGTACCCCAGTACAGCATGTCTTGAATAGCAAAGAATAAGAATACTGATATGTAACCAGGTAATGTTGTAACTATTTAATGTAAGAGAGACTGATAGCAAGTCACCTGGCCGGCTCAGTCCATATGATGAGGGAACACAAGGCTGGCTGAGGACAGAGCAAAAGCTGACACCCTGCAAACTTCCCCCACCCTCACTCCTGGATGGGACATATGTGACATACTTCAGGAATCTCCCAACTACCTTAATGTTAATACCTTGCTAGAGGGAAAAACCTTGACAATGACAAGGCCTCAAGGGATCTGGTATCTTGTAAGTTGTCTTTAGCATCCGGAAGTTCTGTTGAATCCTCCCTTTTCCTTCCCCCAACCCCAGTACAGAACCTGCCACCCCTCATAACCCCGGGGCAGCAGCTCTTTGGCCCACAGTGCTGTGCCCGTTCTTCAATAAACCACTATTTTGCACCAAAGATATCTCAAGAATTCTTTCTTGGTCATCCGCTCCAGACCTCACCCCGCTGAACCTCACCTATATTCTGAAACTGCATCACAGAGCGCATTCGACTCTTGATCTTGCCCCAAGTTGGGGCTTATTTATTTATTTTTAAATATTTATTTGAAAGCGAGAACAAGGGGGGTGCTGGGGGAGGGGCAGAGGGAGAGGGACAAGCAGACTCCCCAGCTGAGCAGGGAGTCTGATGTGGGACTTGATCCCAGGACCCTGATATCATGACCTGAGCTGAAGGCACATGATTAACTGGCTGAGCCACCCAGGCGCCCCAAGGTGTAGAGCTTATTAAAAAAAAAAAAAAGATTGATGGCAATTTAACAGATCAATAAAAAATATTTTCTACTATGAAAATTATTTTCCTTTTACATATCCTTGTAACTGGTGAAAAAGATCATGAAAGAACCGTTGATGGTACTATGTTGGTTGTTTTTTTTTTTTAAACTGGCAGTAGTATGGCACATTCTAGTAAAATTAAAAAAAAAAAATCTGGGAGTTCTGACTCTGCTACCAGCTGTGTGAAACCTCCGTCAGTAATATAAAAAAACTACATGCAGGTAACATTTAAAAAAAACCGCAGTTTATAAGCTCCAGTATACTTAAACTTGCACAGTAGCAAGACATCGATACCAGCTGCTTATTATGGGTTGTATCCTTGCTGGCAAGAGAGCTTTAACTTTATCTCAACCATATGAGTGCAACTGCATAAAAGTCACGTTACTTCAGTTTATTAAAAATATGCACATTATTCTTGTTAGTAATGTAACCTAAATAAAGCCGAGCCTCACGGTTCCTCTTTCTCTGCATGGAATCACATTCAGAGAAACATCAGTCTGGCATTCAAAATAATTGAGGAGCAATTTAATTCTCCACTTCTCTTGAAAATGCCAAAAAAGCTACATTTATGAAGCACAGGAAATATCCTTAAAATAAATCCTTTTTCCTCATCTCTATTACTATCAGTTTCTCCAAAACAGCCACAGATGCTCCTGGCTCCTCTCTCCTGTTGTCCTCAAAAGCTCTCAGAAACCCAGTCTGATTAACTTCTTATCTCTTTCCTCCCTCTGCCTGCTCAGGTCTTTATCATGTAGATTAACTTTGTTTCTTTTGCTTTTATTAATTTTTAAATTCCCTCTTTAGCTTTCTCCTACACAACAGCAAGGCAGGGCTTCCAAAAGCTTGATAGCTTCCCAGTCTATCAATTTGCTCCTCACCCCTTCTCCCCCCAACAAAATCTAATGATAACTTTAAAAACATGACTTATTTTTAATTCACTTTGAACAAAGACATGCCGTATAAAACCTTTATTTTGTGAAAAAGTGCTCAGTATTTCTAGTATGTTTTTAGCCACTCAGGAGGAAGAGTGATCTTTTTAGTTTAGAGCAGAAACTACATGTCACGCTGGCAATAGCAGATGTTGGGACTTAGATCGGGATAGTATGATGAATGTTGAGGTCATTATCTTTTTATTTATTTATTTATTTTTAAAACTTTTCTTTTTTTTTTTTTAAAGATTTTATTTATTTATTTGTTAGAGAGAGAGAGAGAGAGAGTGAGCACAGGCAGACAGAGAGGCAGGCAGAGGCAGAGGGAGAAGCAGGCTCACCGCTGAGCAAGGAGCCCGATGTTGGACTCCATCCCAGGATGCTGGGATCATGACCCGAGCCGAAGGCAGC